>JAIUND010000067.1:0-133364 GCA_034699125.1 Gisinianus flammeolus | reverse complement strand
GGCAAAAGAAAACAAGTTGGTTTGTGTGTGTGGACTTGACTTGTTGTTGGTTTGTTGGAGGAGAAAAGTAATCATGAGGAACCTTGGAACTCGATTCAGTCAATATTGATAATTGTGGGAATTATTGCTATTTCAAGCTATTCATTCCTCTTGCCTGTTCTGTTGGTTGCCATTGTCAATTGTCAATTGTAGTGAGGACGACGACGACAAGCACTCGCTTCTAACAATATCCACAGTCGTCAGAGTCACACTCCTGTTGACACAACACAACGCAACAGAGAACAGAACAGAACAGACTCGTCAATCGTTGATAATGAGGAGGAAGGTTGCGCCTTTCCTCCAAATATTCACCATATTCACCTTCTCTTCGTAATAACAATAATAATAATAGAAATATTGTGGAAATTATCACAGCCAATAGACAGACAGACAAACAGAGAGGCAGGCAGGAGAGTAGTAAAACAACGCATGGATTGTTTATTTTTAAATATTATTTTCCTCGTAAAAGACAAACTGTCGTCGTCATGTAATTTCTACCTACGAGGAATTTCCATAGTCATGGAGTTGTCATCAATTTGTATGCCAAACAAATATCCTGTTGACTATTGACTATGAACTATTGACAAAATTTCCATCCCCAAACTCACAGATTACGTTTCATTCTATTTTTTCCTGTTCAATTTCCACCAACCCCAAACTTATATACATTTACGAATACCCTCAATTTACACAGGGAAAAATTCCCAAAAGGACACAAACAAAAGTATGAGACACAGGATTTTGTCACTGTGATGCCTTTAGATGCCTATCGTAAATAGTTTCAATTATTTTTGAGGGGAATTATGATGTGGAATGAAGCTAGAGCCGGAGCTGGAGCTGGAGGTTGGAGTTGGAACATCCGGTCAGCCTTCATAAATAAAAATACGTACACGGATTCCATCTTATCGTTAGGAACAGAGATATGATGAATATGAAGATGAATAAAGAGGAAATGTGTGTGTACTCGTGTGTATTGTTTATGTATATGTAGAAATAGTTGGATGAGAGTTTGGAGGAGAGACAGAGAGAGAAGAGAAGGGAGAAACTGGACGGTGGATGAAGATGAGGATGAGAATGAAGGATGAGGCTGGGAATGGGACAGAGACGAAGAGGTGGACAAGGATAATTGCTTTTGAGAGCTCTCGATAAAAGTTACCAACCCGCAATAATATCACAATGGGAGCAAATTCGAGGGAGTGGGACAGAAGAAGACGAAGCAGACGAAGAAGAAGAAGAAGACGAAAAAGAGGAGACGGTGGAAGGAATAACATATGATCTTCATAAAGACGTCCGAGGAAGGTTGGCTGACATGGAAAGGCCCTTCTCCACCGCTCCTTCCACATCCGAAACTTTTATGACTTTTCTTATACTTCTTCTTCTTCTACTTTTTCGTCTTCGTCTTGTTCCCTCGCTTTGGATGATGCCTTTCCGCGTGCCTTTGCTTTTGCTTTTACGGTGACTGGTGCTATCTCGCTCACAATTAATTTTATAGGACCCTCTCCTTCCCATTTTCCATTAAAATGACGCCCGGACGATGTGAGTTGAATTTTTGCATGTATGCACACACACAACACACTTCTCTCGTTCTCTTTCTCTCTCTCACTCTCGCTCTCGCTCTCTCCAGTGTACTTGATATGCCCTGCTCGTCCCACAATTATTTTCATCCGTTTTTCTTCTCATTATCTCCATTTGATAAGAAGAACTGACGGAGAATGCGAGGAGCCGCAACGAGAAAGAGGAGTAACGAAGAAGAAGGGAATCCCTCGAGCAAAAAGAGGAAACAAAACAGTCAGGACAGAGAAAGAATGAGAAAAAGAATGAGAGTCTCTCTCTCTGTCTCTGTCTCTGTCTCTACCTGCATTGCACACACATAAAACTCCCTCAAATTTAAAATCATCTCATGTAATTAAAAATGTGTGACTGGTGCGGTGTGTGCCGACGACTTCTCCTCTGACTACATAAAATCCCTGCCTGCCTCTCTCTCTCCCTCTCTCTTCGTCCACTTGTATACAAATATGGTATTTATATGGTAAGCATACGACCGAGAAATGTTGTTTGGAATTGTGTGGAAGTGGATTTGTGGAGTTGGAATTGGCACTAAAATCTAAAACATTTCAATGAGTCTTGTTGTGTCTTGTCTTGTCTTGATTTTCTCCCGACTAATATTATTACAACAAAACAAAAAGAGTAAAGAAGAGATGGAAATGGCGAGTAATAAAATGCACACTTTTCCATCCAACAAAAGTGTAATTGATGAGATGAGAGATGCAGAAAGAAGGGAAGAAGGAGAACAGAAGTGGGAAAGAAAAGAAAGGGGTCGTTTCTAGTTTCTAGTTGCTAGTTGGATTCCAGACAAAATGTGTTGTGAGTTGTGAGTAGTGGCATATGATTATTGCATTGAAGGATACCGGGAAAGAAAGAAGAGAAACGGTGAGAGCGAGAGGGAAAAGGCAATATCAAATATACACATAGAAGCGGTTGAAATTCTTCTTAGCCATTCTCCGATGGCACCCAAAGCAAAAGACCATTATGAATGTGCTCCTTTGCAGATCCTTTGCATAGTAATACAATTATGTTGGTCCACGAAGGAACGAGAGAGAGAGAAAAAGAGAGAGTCCGCCACGCCACCAAAATGGATAAATTTCCTTTCTTTTCTTTCTTGAGGGAGCAACTCTGTGTCTGTGCCTGTGTCTGTGTGTGTCTGTGTGTGGCTTCATACAAAACAGTTCCTTTTGATCCGTTCCAATAAGCAAAGAACTTTGCCCCGGCAACATCATAACCAAACGACTAACAGCATCTTTCTCTCTCTCTCTTTCTCTAGAGAAAAGCTGGAGCGGATATTGCATTTATCATGAGAATCCTGAAAATGAGAATTTGGAAGGGAAAGAGAAAGAGAGAGAGAGACGGAGGACGGACAATGCGGACCCAAAAACCTCTATTTTATTTTATATGCACAAGGAAGAAGGGCAGGCAGGCAGGGAAGGAGGGAGGCAGGGAAATAATTTGTGGCTGTATATCAGTATCTTCCTCTCTCTCTCTCTCTGTGTCCTCCGTTCCGTCGCCCATTCACTCCCTGCAATATTTCAGATATAATTGTTTCCAGAGAAGAAATTAACGAATGCCCAAGGAAAACTGAGAACCGAAAACCGAAAAGCCACAGCAAACCCGAAATACAGCCCATCGGAAATGAATATCCCGTTAGACCAAGAACCAAAAAACATTTCTCTCTTCGTCTACTTCTTCTTCTTGTTCTTGTTCTGCTTGTTCTGCTTGTTCTCGTTGGCTCCTTAATCACCCTCGTTGGCTTTCTTAGCATGTTTCTCCCGTTTCACCACCATCAATTGCCCTCCAATTTCCCATTTTTCATCAATAATAACAAAATATATGCATAAACTATAAAACTATAAACCACCTCCACGTCCTTGTAATAATTAAAATCTCTCTCTGACTAGATAATAATAATATAATATACCTATATCACATATAACTGTTCTGTAGTGAAGGGCGAGGAGCAGGGAAATTCTCCCCATTCCAATTCCAACCATTTTCCATGGCCATTGCAATTGCCATTCTTGAGACTTTGACTTTCTTGGTTTTCGTTTCAATTTTGGCTCGACCAAGGATTTCCCTTCTTTATTCCCGGTCGACAATATGATTCATCTGATTATATATTTTATGTTATATTGTTATGTACCTTCCTGCTCCCACTCTTTCCTTCTTCCTCCTTCCCTTTCTCTCCTCGCTCTCACTCTCACTCTCCTCCTCACCATATACAAAAGCTGTCACTACAAAATTCGAGGATAGAAAACTCGTTCATAGTGGGTTCATATTCATATCGTACATACGTACATACGTACATACATATATGGAAGGTACATAATGGAGAAAGTTGACAATGGAGAGCGAGACACTAAAATTTGGTATTATTTCTCAAGACTCTGGCACTATCTCAATTCAGTCGTCGTCGTTGTCCACAATCCCGAATCCGAATGAATCCGCATGGCCATTGCTTATTGCCTATTGCCTATTGGCAATAGTGGCAATAGTGGATGGTCCATTGTCCATTGTCTGCCCTGCTTCTCCTCCTCCACAAGTATAAACATATCTGCTAAGAAGATACCTCCACAGTTCCACACACACCAGGATATACCTCCACACGTTACACGTTACACATTGGCATTGGCATTGGCATTGGCATCATTGCATGGGAACAGAGTACTACAGATAGTTGTCGTCTTATTTCGATAAAAGGTTCTCCTCGTCTCCATCTTATTGCTCGTTTTATGGAGCCAATTGAACAACGTATTTCTCATTGTCATTCTCCACTGTCCACATTCACATTTCACATCCCCCGACTAGTCCACACTGGTCAATAGTCAATACGACTGGACACATTTTCCCTATATTTATTTGTCGGACCCCATCGCCATCGCCATCCCATCCCATCCGTCTCTATATCATCCACATCCCCATCTTTCTCTCCATCTCTGTCTCTCTCTCGCTCTCACTCTCTACAGCCGTTCTACACATTGAGAATTGAGAAGGAAACTCTCAGCTAAATTAAGGCAAAACTTTGGGCTCCTTCTGCAAAGAGAGAGAAACCAACCAACAACTCACACAAACTACAACTATAATGAAAACTTGCTCGACACAGACACAGACAGACAGAGAGAGCGAGAGAGAGAGAGAGAGACAAGTTTATGGCTCTTGTTCTGATACACTATTGAAAAGTGTTTACCTTCATCCAAATATTTCAATCCCTTCACAAAAGATCCATAACTTCTTCTCTCAGAAATCTAATCCAATTCAATCTGGATATTTTCCTCATGAAATTCCCCTCGAATCTCTTCAGGAATGTTTGAAATAGAGATACTCCTCATTTAGACGACTTCAAAAGTTACTCTTTACTCTTTACAGTGACTACAGATATAAAAGGGAGGGTTCAAGGTGTGTTGAAGAGACGCAAAAGGAAAAGCCAGGCGGGAAGAGATGAGACAGCTTAAAGGATATTGAGAGAAAGAGAGTGAGAGAGTGAGAGAGAGAGAGTCTCATCAGGCTATCAGCCCATTATTTCTCTGTATATTATCAACTCCAACTCATCGTCGTCGTCGTCAGCTGTTGGATATCCAACGGAATACTGAATGGATTTGTCAGGTATCTCTCTGGATGGCGAATTGAGCCATGTAAATGTGTAAATGTGAATGTGTTTTTGTGTGTTTTGAGAGTGTCATATGGCCAAGGAGAGTGTGAGGAAGAGAGAGAGAGATTCCACTACTAATCGAGTGTCATCCCTTGGTGAAAACGAAAGAGAATCATCCAGAGCTAAGAGTAAAAGTACCCACAAATTCACAAAAAGCAAATGGGGCAGGGAGACGAACGACAAGGAGAAGGAAAGGGAGGAAAAGTGAGTGAGGATTTCCACATGTACGAATAGAAAACTGAAGAATGAGAAAAGAAAAGAAAAAGAAGAGTATTTTTTTTTGCATGTTGGATGTTGGATAATGTTTTTGTAGGGAATGAAACGGCTCACTCGGGGAAACGACAATGATGTGTTTGTCTCTTCTCTTCTCCATTCTGCTTCTGCATAGAGAATAGAGAATAGAGATATTCCATCCTTGTGGATTGTGGATTGTGGATGGAATGGAATGGAAGAGAGAGAGAGAGTGAGAGAGAGAAGACAAAGTAGCTTTTAGTATGCATTTCTCAATATCACAAGACAATCAGAGGGAATCTTTGGCACGGGGAAATAACGAAGAAAAAATGAGTGGATAAACATCCAAATGAAGCGGGCAAAAGCACGGAAGGGATTTACAACTCCCTTATCTCTCGATTACACGACGCCAACAGCTTTTCTGTCATCTCTTTTTTCTTCCTTCACAATCACATTCTCTCCTTTTCCTTTCCCTTCTCCATCTCCATCCCCACTCTGCCTCTACATGTGTACTTGCCTAATTTCCACTCAGCTTGACGCAAAGTCCTCTCTCTCTCTCTTTCTCTCTCTCTCTCTCTCTCTAACTCTGCGTATCAGCACATCGTTGGGAAAATCCTTGTGGAAATTCTTCCATTGCGATTACTCTGACTGACAGTCGAAGGAACGTCGAACGGACCTCAAGTCATTCACAAAATACTCATTTTCCATTGACGGCGGACGGAAGGGCCGCGAAATCCTTCCTTCTCCTTCCCAATATCCACATCCGAATTTGAATTTGAATTTGGATTTTTCCAATGTGACAATCCTCTCACTCCTTTCATTTCATACCACCACCGATATTCATCATCATCATCATCATCATCATTGTCATTGTCATCATCTTATGTATAAAATACTAAACCAAACACCCTCCTCAACTTTACATTTCTCCATATCACCTTTTCTTTGAAAACCCATTCATTCACACATTCATTTTGTTTCTCCCTTTCTCACACGAACCAATTTCCCATCTTTTTCAATCTCTCCTCCACCAAAAAGAAAATCCCATTTTTCTCACTTCATTTCTCCATTCAAATAGCATGCATTCATTCATTCTCCATTTCATCTCCATTCAAAATTCAAACACTCCACCAACAAAAAAAAAACAAAAGATGGAAATCAATGAGATGATGATGATGAGAGGATGTGCTTCGTTTCGTATCATCATCAACTGAACACTTTTTCAAATGATGAAATGATAAAAAGAGTGACGGAAATCGACGAATCAACAGTCACCAGATCAACACGGTGGTAAATGATGGAAAATTTAATTTAAAAAAAAAACGATACCAAATCAAAGAAAAACTGCTCACCTGATGACACAGAGAGAGGAACAAGGAACAATGAACACTTCACAATCCCAATGTAATGTAATGATAATCGGTGCTTAATAGTAATGGAACGAACACACAAACAAACACCAAGGAAAATATGCACACGACGTTCACAGTTCACAAAGATGAAGATCCCATTGAAAGCAAGAACGGAATGAAGGACGGCTGACAATGACTGTTATTTCATTTCCATACGAGCGTTCTGCATGCAAGTGAAGGAGAAAGAGCGTTTTATTAGGGGTTTCCCATCTCATCTCTCATCTCTCATGTCTATCTATAGTCCTCATCCGTCCGTAGTCAGAGTCAGAGTCAGTACGATATCGTATGTACAGAAAAAGAGACTCACGAGAGAGACGAAACGAGGAAAGGAATCCCCTCAGGCAAAAAGCCTCCAGCTCTATCTCTCTCTCTGTGTCTGCTTACAAGTGAGCGCAAATCCTGATCTTGTCAACATGTGAACAATGAGCAGTCGGAGGAGTCTCATGTTCAATTTGATCTGTCATCTGTCTTTTATTGGTTCCCTAATTGTTGTGTCGTGTGTTCTCTTCTCTGGGTCGAGTCTGAGTCGACTTCTCAGGAGGAAAAAAGGTGATACAATACAAGGAGCCGGAGATGCTTGTTAAATCTCCGTAAGTATTGATATTCGGTAGTCGGTAGTCGGTATTCGGTATTTGGTAAACAATTGAAATAAACAAGAGGGAAAAAATGGGATGAAATTGAATATCTCCATTTGATTTGACTGTTTGACTCTTCCAATTCTCTCTCAATTCTGCAAGAAGATAAACGAAACGAAACGAAACAATACAAATAATAAAAAAAAAGGAGAACTATGTAAAGATATTTATGTATGTATTTATGGACGGCTGTGGGGATGTGAGAAGTTCAAGTTGAACTTGCATGAAATGGCCACCAGATACGCAAAGTACATCACATCATCATCCGTTACCCCTATTTTCTCCGTTCCTCCGTTCTCAGCCCATATGCACCAACACATACAAAAGTAGGATACATAAAAGGAAAAAAGAGAAGGAGAAACAGATCTGTTTGTGTGTGTCTTTTATACATACATATTTATTATATCTGTCTGTATGTACTTTTGTATGTAGTAGATTGTAGATGGCGAGGAATGGAGTTGAGAAAGAAGGAAGCGTCGTTTTTCGTTTGTGTGTGTTGGATTTGGGGAAATTGTATTTGATGTGCAGTCGAGAATAATAGAATGAGTATGCGGATGAAGAAGAAAAAGATGAATCTGGTGGCTGTGGGTTTATTGTATATTGTATTGCTAGCAAGAGAGAGAGAGAGCGAGAGCGAGAGAGAGAGAAAGTGTCGGGGTAAACTAGTTACGGCAACAGTTGCGTTTATTCTATTCAGTGGAGGAGTTCCCTTTCTCTCTCTCTCACTGTTTCTGTTTCTCGGTAACCTCGAGGAGCCCATATATAAGGCCCATAATCTGTAATCAAATTTAACAATTGTCTTTGGAGCAATGCTGCTTTATGACTCGGAAAAAGAAGAGATACACTTTATTTAGGAAGAGGCAGAAGAAGAAGAAGAAGAAGAAGAAGAAGAAGAAGAAGAAGAAGAAGAAGAAGAAGAAGAAGAGTTACTCTCCACCCAGCCAACGATATTTTAAAAAGAGTGCAACTTTCAGGGGGAACCGACAGAAAGAGAGAGAGAAAAGAGGCAGGGACACGGAGGAGAGGACTCCTCCAAAATATACACATAAAAACATGTATGAACTCACCTACACTGTGAAACTGAGACCCCCACTACAATCCAATCCTGTACAATACAATACAATCCAATATACAAACGGCAAATGTTTCTATCTCTCTCTCTCTCTACATTCGCCCCAAGAAAAATGCTTTTCTTTTTCTATTGTAAAAACAGAAAGCAAGCAAGCAAGTTTTGTACATACAGAGAAACAGACAGAGAGCGAGAGAGAGAGAGAGAGGCATTATAGTGCTATTGCTGGGTTATCTCCCCGTCGGCTCTCTTTCTCTCTCTCTTTTGCTCGCTCTTCTCACGGGATGGAAATGTAGGAAACAGAAAGAGAGAGAGAGAGAAAGAGAAAGAGCGAGAAAAACTTTGATCGACTTTCGTGTAATAGCGGATGTTTCAACGGATTTGACAAAAGGAACTCAACTCTCTTAGCATTCTGCATCATCATCCACCAGACAAACTTTGCATTTTCATTTTTCAGGGTGGGGAGACGACGAGGACGAAGAAGAAGAAGAAGAAGACGAAGAAGAAGGAAAAGACGAAGGGAAAGTGTCTTGAGGAAACGAACTCCTCTATATTTCTATACACTTCCCCAATCGTCTTCTTTCCTCCTCCTTCCTCTTTAGCCGTTTGTAAGAGCCGGAACAATATTTCTCCATAAACCACTTACCATCTGCATAAATAAGTGTTCCCTCTCTCTCTCTCTTTCTCTCTCTCTCTCTCCTCCGTACTGTGGGGCCATTTAGAGTGTAGAGTGAACGAGAACATTAAAAACGCACGGGAGGGAGAGGAAATGTATTTTGGAGAGTTTAAAGATCCCCGCCAGGAAAAAGACAAGTCAACCTGTTTTTTCATTTTTTGTATCTGTATCGCTTTCAGTCAGTCAGTCTGTCTGTACATGAGTTTTCCCTTTTCCCTTTGTGAAGGAGGGGAAGAAAAGCATAAGCCCGGAAATCCCGATAAATCCTCAGGTGGGCAGTCGGAATGAACACTTTACGCTTCTTCTTTCCTTCAACTCCTCAACCGTCCGAAATCCAGTACAAAACAGAATGGAACGAAACAATTCTCTTTTCTCTCGCTCTCTCTTTCTGTCATCTCAGCGCCGTCTTTCGAATCAAATTCAATTTCTGATATTTCCTATTGGGGTTTACAAGAATTTGGGAATATCCGTGTGTGCGGTACTTTGATGTCATATGAAATAAAATAAAATGATTTGATACACAGATTATGGTTAAGGTCGCCACGCCAGCAGTTGAGAAAAGTATCGGGCAGAAGAAGACGAAGAAGAAGAAGAAGAAGACAACTTTATGTGTGTGGAAAAAGTAAGGAAAGGAGGAAAAAGAAGAGGAGGAAGAAGAAAAAGAAGACATGACATACACAAATACCAAAAGGAGTTTTGTCGCTCTCTTTCTTTCTTTTTCTATTCTTTTTCCGCCCGTTTCAGCTCAAAACTCAAAAGACTGGCATAAATTGGCAAAGAAACGAGACAGAAGAATCCTCAAAGCTGCTCAGATTTAAAAAGCTTTGCTTTTTTTTCGGGATCAAGTCAAATAGCCGGGTAGAGTAAAGAGTAAAGAGTAAGGAGTACAGAGTAAAGAAGAGTAAGCGTAAGTTGGGAGTTGCATTGAGTTGAGGAGTTGGTAGTTGTGATTCTCCCATAGCCATCGCCATATAGGGGCTTTATACATAAATGGCTGAATCATCATTTCAGCTTGGGAAAAAGTTTTTGTTATTACCAAGTTATTTCAATGAGAGCGAGAGAGAGAGAGAGAGAGCAAGTGGGAACGATGACGATACAGATACTTCCACCATCACAGAGAGAGAGAGAGAGAGAGGGGGATTCTTTGCCGAGTGGATTCTTGTCGAAGGAACGGCCGTCTGTCCTGCTGCCACCATGCCAAACGAAACCAAACGAAACCATGTGATAGGGAAAAGCATGGAGCGGTTATCCAAATTGTCATAACTCTTCCTGTATCCCACATACGATACGATATACATTGTAGGTAGCATTATATACCCTCATAAATGCATTGCTCTCATCGTCAGACCTCCAACTTGTGAATGACTCCATCATATCCACATCCACCATCCACCATTCACCATTCACCATTCACCCTCAACCCACCGCAGATGCTTGCTTCACTTATTTATTTCACTACTTCCGCTCCAGCCTCACTCACCATCTCACGTTCACCCTCCCTCTCTTTCTCTCTCTCTCTCCCTCTCTCCCTCCTGTCCATCTCCATCTCCATCTCCATTTCCAACTCCTCAGGTCACTTAAACTCTCCACTTGAGCACGAACCTCTTTTTTTCTCTCTCTCTCTCTCTCTTTCTCTCTCTCAGTTCACCCATTTATTTGCCCTTCATCCGTATTCAAATACAGTCTGATTTGGATTTGGAGATGGAAGAATTGTCAATCGGTCGGATCAGATGTGTTTCTGTTATGTTATACTTGAGAAGTAAATATAATAATATCTATTCTAATTGATATTAAGGAAAGGAATGGGGAAGGAAAAGGGAAAGGAAATAGAAGTGGAATCACCTGTGCAATGTTATTCAAATGGGGAATGCAAAACGATTTGAATGTGAATTTGTACACATTTGGATTTTGAATCCCAAACCGACCGACCGACCGACGACATCCAAGCAGAAAAGGAGAGAAAGAGAGAAAGAGAAAGAGAGAGAGAAGCACACCAAAGTAATCTCCAGTCAGCTCAACATGCTCATCGACTAAATATACAAAAATGGAAAGGAGGGACATTACCATAAATCAGATGCTGCTCTGCCTCTGACATTCCGTACTTTGTACTCATAGTCATAGTCATAGTTTCATAGGCGAAAGAGAGAGAGAGGGAGAGAAAGAGTGAGAGAGAGAGAAGAGAGAGAAGAGAGAAAAGAGCGAAGAGAGGCGAACGGGGCGAATGGGTTTTGGAAATTACTTAAATTCGAAACGACAACTGTCGCAAAATTTATTAGCTCATAAGATTTGCTCAGTTCGACGCCCATTGGAGACCCTCAACCCGATAGAACACGACCGACAATCTCTATACAATACCGAAATGAGCCCAAGGCGCTCCCAAATTCATTCCTCTCCATTTTCCTACCTATACAAAACCCAACCAACATACACACACCGAACACCGACCCACATCTTTCTCTCTCTCTCTTTCTCTCTGTCTGGTTGGGAACTTCTTTGCATTTGCATCTTCACCCTTTCCACATCCACGATGGAAGTGAAGCCATGGATCGGATCTCCTTTCATCATTACTATTACACATCGTGGCTGAAGGTTCACCACCTTCCGATACACATTTATCACTTTTCTCCATCTAAAACAATACCTGAGCTCCAGATCCATTTTCCACAGAGAGAAATTTTCCTCTCACTTCTCTCACTCAGCCCTCAACACTCCAAATTTCACACACCGCACTGCACTGCACCGCACCATCCCATTTCCCATCCTCATACTCATAACATAAAAAAAATATTTCTTTGTATTGATATTGAAATGGGTGGGGGGAGGGGAATGGAAATCGGGAGGGAAACCCCCAAAAAACACTCATTGAAATCCCACATTTTCCTATGCAAATTCTCACACTTCCACACGCTAAATCCAAATCCAAATCCAAATCATCCGAATGTATTTTGTGCTATAAAAACTCGCATTATGTAAATCATTTCATAGAGCCAGTGAGTAAGAGAGAGAGACAGAGAGAGAGAGAAAAGAGTATGGAGGTACGTGTGAGGAAAAGAAAGGGTCACACATGAGCTATTTACATAGATGGATGCACCAAATAAATATTGAAATGTGAGTGTGTGTGTGTGTGTGTGTGTATTTATATTATTTCTTCACTTTTATATTTCCTATTCGGAGCGACATGATCATTAATCATCGTTTCACCTTGTAATGCGAGTCAATTCTCAAATTCTCAATGGGGGGAATTTGACTCAGACTGAGGAAATCCACACAATTTCTACTACAATCCACCAAAGAAGCCACTGCTATCTCTATACTGATTTCTCTCTGTTCTGCGTGCGATTCCGATTCCAGCAGAAAAAACGGAGAGGGAAAAAAAGAGGAAAGAGGATGATGTGTGGAAATGTAAAATACATATATCTGTAGTTGAAAATATTGTGCATTGTGGATGATGATGTGTATTTTCCTAGAGGATCCCGACAATGGATTCAATCTCAATTTCCATCGGGATTGAAAACAAGGAAAACAAGTCCAGTCTCCATTTGTTGGTACATATTTAGTACAGAAGTTACATCCACATGAAACGAACAAGAAGGAAAAGGAGAAGAAGAAAAAAGAAAAAGAAAAAGCTCGTCGGAAGCGGAAATGCTAAGAGCATCAATGTAATGCTACTCACATTGCGTTACTCGTAAGCTCCTTTACTCGTAGTCAACTGTACATAGTTTGTAGTGTAGTGTATGTGTATACTAACGATAAGGAGTAAGGCATAAGGATAAGGAGTGAGTACGAGTAAGAGTAAGGTATCCCATCCCATCCCGATAACTTGACAAAGAAACATACAGTTTGCCAAGTATTTTCCGGTGTCTGGTTTCGTTCGGAGCTCGAGGAATCAACCACGGAATCCGTGTGCATCGTTTATGTCTCCTTATCCTGTGTGTGTGTGTGTGTGTTTGTGTGTGTCCTCCACAACTGCACACACAAATACACACGCATTATATCGTATGGATCTACAAACACAAATACTCAACACAGACAGATAGTTCACCACAGAGCAACTACACAACTCCTGATGTATATATGTAACACAACGTGGCTGGACAGGTTGCTCCTCGTTCCTCTTCATTCTCACGACCTCATCTTTCACTTGTTCACCCCTCCACCACCACCACTAGAAATGTTGCCCTTGTTGTCCTCTCATTTCCCTTCACACGCGTACATACTCTCTCTCTCTCTATTTCGTATCCCAGTTTTTATTGACCTTATTAAATAATTCCCTATTTATTATTTCCATCTTTTTCATGCCTATCTACATCTACATATCGTATCGTACGGATACATACAATTGGGTATGAGTTGAGTATGAGGACGTAAATACCATCAGCCAACACGGTGGAGATACGATAGAGATACTTCAATATTTGTATCAACTTGTATCTGTATCTGTATATGTGATGTGCTCATGTGTATTTCCTTCATCAACTTTTTTGTACGCCTTATCGCACTTGACTTGATAACCTGTAGCGTCCCGTATTAAATTCAATGTGGTTGTTGCTTTTCTGTTGTCTGTGAATATGGATGTGTTTTTGTGTGTGTGTGTGTGTGTGTAAGTCAAGACGTGTGTGTATTTTTGGATTTCAAATCGGAATGGTATGGTCGAGCGTTGAGAGTTGAGAGTTGAGACCATTGAGAGAATCCAGAGAGCAACCTGAGACGAGACGAGGACACAACACACATATTCATATTCATATTCATATGCATCACATGTTTAATGTTTATCTTATATGTACGTTCAAAAGTTATGTGTACATATATGTATGTACTCTTATGCGTGTGTAAATGGGGGAATCATTAGGAGAGCAGAGAAAACGATTAGGCTACCTTTTCCTTGGAGGAAAAAACAACGAACTGAAAGTTGATTGCAGTGTTTTTATAGATAGTTGTACGATCAGAGCCATTAAATACTTTATGTAGAGATTTTATCTCATCAGTTCATGTTTTATAGTTTTATGTACATAAATACAAGGCATGTGATGTGATAAATACACTGGAGAATGGAGACTGTAGATTGTGTAGAATGTACCATGGAAAATGATAGGAGAACGACGAATACACACATTACACACACACAGATGGACGGGATTTCAAAATACAAACTAAATAAAGGTTTACATTTGATATTTGATTGTCTCGAGTAGAAGTAGAAGTAAAGAGAAGAGACATAAAGAAAGACAGAAAGGAAGAAAGAGGAGCTGAGATATATGGAGAAGATACAAAATGAAGACAGAGAGAGATTGGAGATCGCCATGGCATCGTTTCCACTCGGGTGCTTTGTATCAGATCATTCTATTATGATAAGTCGATAATTCACCACTAATTTTACTTACTCTTACTCTTACTCGTACTGACTTGTGTATGGAGTGGCAGGATGCGATGATGAAGATGAAGATGAACATGAACCATGGAATATCCTTCTCACTAATTATTGCAATTCTTCCTTATGGATGACTTTGACTCACTCACTCTTTCTCACTCCATTCCTCATCATATTTAATACGAATTCTCATCTGTTTCTATTTCTATTCGTTATTCGTTCCATCAACAAGGATGCAGCCTCTGATTCCATTCGATTCAAATAACTCCAGATAGATCCTAATGCCGTGCAATGCAATGCAATGCAATTTCATGTAATGCCAATTCCATTAATGTCGACTTGTGTTTACCTTTCGTTTGGATTTGGACTCATTAGTCTTTTCGACCAGTTTCCACTCTCATCCCATATTTTCCTCCTTCTCTTTCTCTTTCTCTTCTTCTCGTGGTAAACGTGTAAAATTTCTCGGATTCTTCCAAAAATCTTGTAATCTCTAATCGAGTCCCTTCTGCTTGTGCTTGTGTGTGTATTTGGCCATCGATTAGAATTTACAATTCCAAATGTATAAATTCGAAACTCAAGTCGACGAGATGAAACATAATTCTATTATTTTTGTACATGTTTTCACTCACTCATTCCCTCGCTGACTTGCTCGCTCGCTCAGTCACTCCCTCCGAGTTTGTCTTGTACTTTATTATTTCTTCATCTGTAATAATTCCTTTAAGTGTCTTCTCCATCTCCATCTCCATCTTTGCCTTCTGCCTTCTACTTTTACTCAACTCTCTCATTCTCCTTCTCATTCTCATTCTTCTACGTCAACACACTCAAAATCTGAAATCATCTCATCTCATCTCCACTTCCATTTCCACTCCTATCAAAAATCAAGGAACTGTATAAACAAGGAGATTTTCCTTATATATATATTTAGGAAACAGAAACAGAGCTCTGCTTATTTTGTAATTAATCCACATGGAAATGTTCATTCAAGGATATTCACAATTCCCAACTAACTATATCTATCGTACAATACCAAGAAATGAAATCTCTTTTCCTTTCTCTTTGACCACAATTAAAAATGATAATCATATTTAATTATTGTGCCTGGGCTAAATGAATCCTGTACACAAGTCTGTCGTCTGTAGTCTGTTTCTTTTCTGTACATATTGTACAAAGTCAAGTGGGAGAGAGCGTTTTGTTTTCCCGTTGTGTGGTGGTGAGAAAATAATTAAATCTCATAATAATTTCATTGTACATCAGACAAGTATGTTTCTGTGTGTGTAATTCTCCGGAATTCATTTCCCCCCGCTTTTGTTTTTGTCTTTTGCCTTTTGTCTTTAAATGTGGGAGAGAGAGAGATGACTTTAAGTAGGTGATAGAATTAAAGCGGACTCATAATTCTCCACAGATTCCGGACAGATAAGGAGAACTGCGACGAAGAGTCACTGTTTACGCCGACACACAACTTTCAGCCCTCATTTTCATCTGAATTAATAAAGCTACTAAACTTGTGTGTGTGTGGAAAAGAAGGACAAAAGACAAAAGACAGAGTTGCGATTACGTGTGTAAAACATGAACCAAATACCAAATGAACATAAAAGAGCAGATGAAGGAGAAGAAGAAGGAAAAGAATGAATGGGAAAAAAGAAAAAAAGGAAGGGAATTTTGTGAGTAGCGGGAAAGTCATCGTCGTTCGTCGTCGTTAGAGTTGGAGTTGGAAGATGCTTTTGGAATGAACACAGGAAATGGCGTTACGAGCAATGGCTCTCCGTTTTTGTCTCATTCTTTCACACATAAATACATGTAGAAATTTCCTCATTCATAGTTGTTGGGATTGGGATTGGGAAGCAGAACCACACATACGAGAGAGAGAGAGAGAGAGAGAATCGGAATCTTTCTTTCATCACCATGCAAATGATTGTTTTGCACAGACACCTCCAGTAATCGTTCCTGCTTCAATCCTCCTCTCGTTTTTCCTCACAGTCACAGCCCTCCCACAGCACAGCACAATACAAAATACAGATATACTCCAAATCCACACATAGAATGCTTATTATTTCCTTCAACTGGCATTTATGACTCTTTCTCTTTCTCTCTCTCTCCATCTCCACACAAAACTTGCGATACAGAGATGAGATTTCAATCCTCATTTTTTTATCTCCATAATTTTTTCCGTCAAGTTCCAAAAATCCAAATCCAACATAGAAAATAATAGAAAACAACACAAAATAAAAAAAATGGGAAAAGTCATGATCCATCCCAAAAAATATACAAAAATACTCTGTACATATTTTACATTTTACACTCTTTACATACGTACATACTGCATGTATGTAATGTACGATGTACGATGGGTACATAACCTGCAGTTAATGTGTGTGTTGAATGTACGATACATCTGTAATTTGTACACAGTCGGATGTAAAATGTGTATAATGAGCTGAAGAGATCCTTTGTGCAGTCAACTGACTCTTCTTCTTCTTCCAACAGAAAAAGTACCTATACAAGGACTTACATGTGTTTGCTTCTGTGTGTGTGTGTGTGTACAAATTTGAATTGACTACTTGGTGGCGTAGAAGAAGAAGAAGAAGGAAAGGAAGATGGTGAAAAAGAGAGCGTGTCAAAAGCTGTTGCCTTGATCACTATCACAACTCAATAACCTATGATTACCCGAGGAACATTAATGGTCTGCCTCAAGCGTAACTCGTCGGTTACTTACTCACACAAACTTGAGAGATTATCCTCCGTACACATCTCTATGTACAAATGTACATCCACACTCACACTCCCTCACTTACGTACATACGGACTACTACAGATACTCCCATACATTACATTAGATTACACACTCGGATGATATGTTAATATGAATATTTTATTGTATTCTATTGTTTCTTCTCCTTCTCGTTCGTTGGTCATTTGGTGTGGAATTTGAGTAGTTTACACGCTGAAATGGGAATATAAATGTGATGAATGTGGACTTACATACTTGGGAGGATCCGTGTGAATTTCAATTTGGATGCGAACGAGTTAAAATCCCGTCCACAATAGTTTGTAGTTTTGTAGTTTGTTTTTCTCCCAGAACGAAACACACACAGAAACACACACACACACACCGAACGAGAGAAAAACACAGGCGCGCAGCAAATGTCAATGCTTTCAATATTTGAATAATATTCGCACGGCTCGTCAAACTCACCACAAAGCACAAAGACCAAGACAAAGACAATGGAAATGGCAAAAATAAAATATGTACTAATAAAAAAAAGTGTCAGAAAAACTGTGTGATTTTGGATCCTAATTGACATGGCATCGCATCCCATCGCATCGCATCGCACACATCATTTACTCGGGAAAATACTATCGAGCATCATCAATGTTTGTACATGTAAATACGATACATATCGTAAATGTATGGTAAAATGTGCATGATTTGAGGATTTGACTAAAGATAAGGCGATGAGGAGATGAGATGTCACCGTGAGAAAATCCATCACTTTTCCACATTCACATTCACACTATCCCAATCTTGTTAAACCATATTTTTTTTGTCACTTATTTGCCTATTTGCTTGTTATTTTATTGCTTATTGCTTATTGCTGTGTTGTGGATTGTGGATTGTGGAGATTTTCAAAAGTCAAGGGAGAGGAAACACCTTTTCAGATTTGGGTTTTATCTTAGAAGTTGCCGAGTGAGAATCTCTCTCGATCTCAACTTCCTCACTTTTAATGCACTCGTGATTCCTCCTCACATCAATAGTTTAGTTATAGCAGTTATATAAGATAGCAGGATTTTTTGTTCGCTTCTCTTAATTCTGTATTTTTATTTTATATTGTATGGACGATGAATTTAATCGTTTAGAATTACACACACAAATACACACACAAAGAAAAAACAAGAGGAAATTCGTCACTCGTCTCCTCGTCTCAAATGCTTCGTTTACTCGTCACCGTTGGGAATGACTTTTGTGGATGAGCCATTTCCATTTCCATTGCCATCGCCATCGCCATCGTAATCAAGATGAAGTCGCTCCACACTTTTTTTTCTCGCACGCACAGATAACCAACATTAATGCGACGATTAAAGTTTATACGGAATTAGGAGATTGCCAAAGCCAAAGGATCATCCACACATGGAGAGAGAGAGAGGAAGAGAGAGAGAGAGAGAGAGATGATTAAAACTCATATGCAAAATGCAAATACAAATAGTACTACAGGAATAGGAATTTGGATGTGAATGTGAATGTGAATGTACACAACAGCATATGGCAGAAAATAGACAACACACGAATGAACGAACGTATTTCATAATTCCTCGACTCCTCGACTACTCTGCATATACTTAATAGACTTAATACGTACGTATTTAGATAGTGGATACGTCGGTCTATCTGTATTGCATTAACATGAGAACATGAGCAAGCGACCTACACAAAACGACAGACGGACAGACCGAACGAACAGAGTGGAGTACATAAAACATTTCCACGTACGTATTTACTTATGTACATGTAAATATCGTACAGATATGTTGGTTGGTTGGAGTGAGGAACATGATAATCAGATGGATTGGGCCAAAAGGTAGGTAACTATTTTCATTTTCCTCATTCCCGTCATCGTCATCGTCGTCCTCTTTCCTCTTTCCTCTTTCATGCCGTAGGAAAGGAATTACCAATGGATGTGATGTGCTATGTGATGGGATGTGTGCGAATATTAAGAGGAGAATGGGGAATGTGGAATTGGATGTAAAGTAAAGTAATGTAATGTAATGTGAAGATGAGAGTTGTTGGTTGTTGGTTGTTGGTTATAGATTATCTTATGCTATGCCCCTCCTGTTTATCTTCTCTGTCTGTATATGTTTAGTAGTGAGTGTTGTGTGCAGACTGTAGACTGTAGAGTTTTGGTGGTGGAGTTTTGGAGGGGAATGGAAAGGAGGGAAAGGGCACCCAAAATAACTTGGTGACTGTGACTACATGAGTTTCATTTCATGAGCCAGCGTGCAAATGAATAATCTCTAAAAATGTCGCACTCACACCTGCATACAGCAGTCAGACTCACTCCGACTCAGGAAGACGAAGAAGAAGAAGAAAAAGAAGTGCAACAAACATGGACTAACAGTAAATAGGAAAGAGTAACACACACACTAACACTAACGCCCCGGTATAATTAGAATGTTTTTCTCCCACTCTAAATTTAGAATTGTTTATGAGCAAACAAACAACGCTTTCATCCATATGTATGATTAGCTAAACCTCCTCGACACTCTTTCTCTCTCTCCTCTCACAACTCTCAACTCTCAACTCTACTCTCTCTCATCTATATACTCAGATACAGAAAGAGCAGATACTGATTCGGATTCGGATTTGGATTCAGAGGAGAGAAGGGAACTGTCAAGCGTGCAGGCTCCATATATTCATGCCACATATATTTATGAAGTAAGAAGAAGAAGAAGAAGAAGGAACAGGAGGAAGAGGAGAGAGAGTGATCATCAACCCACCCGTCCACATTTTTCTCCCAACAACATTCAACATGATAAATCTGTAGGCAGACAGAGAAACGGCCCATTTCCATGTGAATATTGTTGTTTGTTCCTTCCTTACACTTCACATCACACACAGCCCCACACCAACACCGCACCAACCAAACTCCATCCCCTCCATTTTATCCCTACCAAATTTCCATTAGAGTCGTCTTCAATTTGAGGGGAAAAGAAATGCTGGGATCTACTAATGAAAAGGTGAAATGCACACAAGGCTAGACATTTTGATTACGCATCATCATCATCATCATCATCATTGTCCTTATTATTATTATGATTACCTATTTGTGTACTATTTAGAAGAGCTTATGAATGGAATTATGTGGACAAATGAAGAGAGAGAAAGAGAGAGAAAGAGAGAAAGAGAGAAAGAGAGAGAGAGAGAGAGCAGATGGATGAAATGTATATGGCTTTATCAAGTGACATCGGCTGGGGAATTGTTTGATGACCTGGGAGCAATAGCAATTCAAAGGTTGGCCGGATCCGGGTCAGACGAAAAGCGGAAAGCACACAAGCAAAAGCAATAGCAAAAGCAAAAGCAAGTCAACGCATATGGAAATTGATATGCAAAGAGTGAAAATAAAAGAATATCGAGCGACTTCTCTCCTTTATCGTTTCATTTCCATGTTCATGTTCATGTTCATGTTCCTCCTTCCTCGTTTCGTTGTATTTTTTTTGGAGCTTTTTGATGAGGACGAGGAAAGCAGAGCACATCCGTGTACAAGCAAAAGCAAAAGCAAAAAGAGAGGATATATAGCCACTGTGAATTTGGGATTGCCGATATTGCCGTTGCCGCTGTTGTCCTTGTCGTTTTTCCTTGTCGTTGTCGTTGTCGTCGATTCGGAATTTCGGGGAATGAATAGGGAAAATGTGGAGAAAGTCAACTGGAGTCATTAAGTCGCTTTAATGCCTTGTGCTGAGTTAAGGGTCAAGAGAAGTTGGAGTGGAAGTCGCATGACATTTACTGTGGATATGTCAAGCTGACATGTTGTAAACAATGCGAGTCATGGAATGGAACAATAGAACAAGAGCGAAATACATTGAATAGATAAATCCCATCCATATCTATTGCACTACACATATTACACACACACACACACACAATTCAATGTGTGTATTCCTCTGTTTTTCGAGGTAGCGACAGACAAGGCGGAAAAACCCAATCTGACATTCAGCAGATGCAACTAGCAAAGCGAAACAAGAGAGAACGAGAGAAAGAGAAAGAAGAATTAGCATTGCCTTGTCTTCTTGTACTTTTGACTCCAATTTTACTATAACCCCCACTTTCTTGTCTCTCTCTCCTCTCTCTCTCTCCTTCTCTCTCTGTCGTTTCGTTTCCTTCCCGAAAAGATTGGAGCTGTACGATATGTTAAGCTGTACAGGAAGAGAAGAGACGGTGGAAAAAAACGGGAGGGATATGATGAGCTACCTGAGAATGAACTCCACTTTCCTCGACTACATCAAGAGAGAGACATGAAGAAAGAGAAAGAGAAAAAGAAATAGAAAGACGACAAACGACGACCCATCAAATGTTTAGAGACAGAAAGAGAGAAGAAAGGAGCAAAAAGAAGGACGGATACTAAAGCGAGTCAATGCTTTCCTCCTCTTTCTCTCTCTCTCCACCAAACTGACGACTGTGTACAAGGGAAAAGGGAGAGAAAGAGGAAAAGGCAAAGGTATAAGCAAAGGACTGTCGATATTGTCGATATTTTGTAGAAGACAGAGTGAGAGAGAGAAGGAGAGAGAAATAGATGGCCGAGTTCAATTTGACACGATCTCTGTTTCTGTCTACTGCTGTTTCAGCAGTGCCATCAGAAAACTCTCCTGTCAGACGACAAGCGAGCGAAGAGAGTGAAGAGGAAAAGCATGAATCTGCAACCTTTGTACCTTCCTACCTTCATCTCTCTCTCTTCTCTCTCTTCTCTCTCTTTCTTCCTCGCATATTTATTGCCCGTAGTAAAAATTGCATCAAATACAGAACAAAATGCATAGTCCCTATCAATGGAATTGACATAACTTTTCAGATGAGTCTCCCGAAAAAAAAGACGCTGAGACAGAACAACTCTGCAACTCTTTCCCTCTCTCTTTTTCTCTCTCTCTCAATCCATCTCTTTTCCCCCCTGCACAACAACATGGACATGAAAACGATATAAAGAGATTCCAATGAAATCTAGTCCATCGTCCAGCATAAACTTTTCTCTCTCTCTCTTTCTCTTTACTTGTCTTTCACTTTACTATTTGCTGTACTCTTGGAATTTGGAATAGACAACGAGACGGATGGAATTTTGTGGGATTCAGGATTCCTTGTATGAAAAAATTTTCCATGGCGCGTTCCCCCAACTCCTTATTACGCCTTGCAAAAAGCTAGAAATACACAGAGAAGCAGACACAAAAGCAGACACAAACGTAGACCGTAGACACACCTTCATCTCTCATCATTTTTCAGTTTTCCTGTCATGTATTTGTTGGGTTGGGGTTTGAGAGAGAACGAGAAAGAGAAAGAAAAAACAGAGAAAGAGATGCAACTTTCGTAGAGTAGAGCACATTCTGTATCGATCTGATTCTGATATTCCGATTTCCTCTTCCCATATATCTGTATTTTTGGGAAGTTGAAGTGTGTACATACATGAGATATATCTTATATGTGTGAATGTGTACTTGGCTATCGGATTTTATTTATGCAGCTTCTGAGCTCATGAAAAATAGGAGGAGCAGGATGAAGAGCAGATGAATAATCGTCTGTACACCATTTCATATGAAGACAAATGAACTCAGTGATGGCTCCTCAAGCACTTGTAAATCCAATATTTCCCCCCTCTTTTTCTCCTACTCAGAAAAAACGAAGAGCAAGAGGAAGAAGAAGAAGAAGAAGAAGAAGAAGAAGAAGAAGAAGAAGAATATCGGCATCATCATTAGGAGTTTTTCCAAGATTGCTCCATTTCCCTTGGATTTCCGTATGTTTTCCTAGTCATTTCCACCAATGGCAGTGGTCCAATCACCAATTTCATTTTCCACCCCATCAAAAATTCCTCAATCTCAATCTCTCAATTCACCCGAAATTGGGATATTTGGATATTTCAATTGACTCTCATGTCCATCTTTATACTTTTGCAAATCCTAAATCCTGTAAGAATCCCTCTGCTCGCTCTTGAACCGTTTTCATGTCAATCAAGTTGAAGACACCGAAAATCCGGGAATCATCCAAGTCCAAGAAACCGAGAAATGAGCCCTCAAGGATGAATTAAAAAGACGGCAATTGAAAGGAGGGTTTTTTTTATTGAGTGGGAGCTTTTTATTATTATTGGTCATTGACTATTGACGACGAGTCTTCTTTTTTTCCCCTTCCTCACACCTGAGTAATCGTAGTATCATATTGCTCTCGTTCTAGTGACCACTTTGGTGCATGTTCAGAATATCAGAATATCAGAATTGAGATGGTTGGGCATGGCCATATTGGTCATCGTCATCGTGGGATTTCGTAGGTGTGCCCCCCCCCCCCCCATTCTTCATCAACACACGACTAAACTCACTGAACTAATATTACATGTACCTACATACATACAACTGCTCCTGAATTGGAGATAAATGTGTCTGTGTCTCTGTGTACTCTGCTCTGTTCAGTCTTCAGTACAATAATTCTACAGATACAGATACGAACAAAATAGCAATAGCAATAGCAAGCAAGGAAATACAAAAAGCCTCACGATGATGATGATGAGAAAATAAAATGGCATGTTTTTTTTCTGTATCTGTTTTATTATGAATCTGTTTTGAGATGAGATGAGATGAGATGCGAATGAGAGCTTGCAATTCTTCAAATGGCTCACCTCCACGCTCATTATTGTCCGTGTCTCTCGATTCAAACTTCAAACTAAACACTATCAAAATACGGAGGAGCAAAACGAAGCTCGCATTCATTAATCATTGATTACGAACGAGGAGGAGCGGAAGTTACACATTTGAATGTTTATGCTTTGTTTTCCATTTGAACTCCGACAGGATTCAAATATTCCAATGCACAATCCTCGTTTTAATTTCATTACACGCTCTTTCATTGTACCTACAGCAGGCAAAGGTACATGTACAGATAGATGGTAAATTGTGTGAAAATTTACTAATAAAACTCAAAGAGCGCCACGAAAATAACGCCAATTTTTTTAGCTCTCTTTTCCCCTCTCTCTCTCTCTTTCGCTCTTTATGTGTGCATACTTTTACAAGGCAAGAGAAATATTTACATGCATGGAAAACCCCTAATTTGCGCCCAAACACATTTAAATTATTATTATTGTCTTCGTTTTTCGTTTTTTTTGTCCATATACTAATTGTAATTGTGAATCCACATGACTCTGCCTGACGCCTGACGTCTGACCTGATGCTCATGAAGCATTTTTTCTTTTCACTACAATAATTTGTATACGCGCTCAAAAGGGGTGAGGCTAAAATAAATACCTATGTAATTTGTAATTTGCAGAAAGAACAAAAATATGAGGAAGGAGAACGAGACGGCGAGTTGCATTTATTTTGTATGTTGTCGAGAGAGAGAGAGAGAGAGAGAGAGAGAGAGAGAGAGAGAGAGAGCGAAAGAGAGAGAGAAGAGAGAGAGAAGAGAGAGAGAGAGAAAGAAAGGGAATCGAAGCAAATCAGAGAGAAATTTGTAAATGGTATAATTCTGCATGTTCCCAATGATTTTCCTCTCGTCTCTTCTCTTTTCCTGCTGTCGGCTGTTGATCTGGTGTAGCACAATGTTATGGTGGGTTGAGTGAAGGGAATTAAAGCATAAAGTGTTGAACTGTTCAAGTTGAAGTTGTCTGTCTGTCTGTCTGTCTGTCTGTCGGCTTGTCTGTCGGTGGGTCGGTCTGTTTGTCGGAATGAATATCCATGGAGGAGTCAACAGCAGTCAAGTCAGATGATGATAATGGCCCAAGAGCTTTTGGTTTTGGTGCTTGAGATGCAAATGACATGCATGAGGATTGATAGATGAGGAATGAGGAGTCAGGAGAGAGAGAGAAAGAGAGAGGGAGAGAGAGTGGAGCATTCGGACCGTCTAGAATCTACACTATTCTACACAGAGGCAGTCAGAGTTCATGAATGTGAATGTGAATGTGAATTTGAGTGTGGGGGATCCAACCATGAAATCCTCATATTTACTCCGCTTCCTCTCTTTCTTATCCCTATCAAGTCAATTCAATTCACTATACAGATGCAGATAGACACTACTCTGTTGTCTATTGTGTTGTGTATCATATTCTGCTGATATTCATATCATTTATGTGTGCATGTAATCTACATCCATTTCCATTAGTGTACCTACAGTCGAAAGAAAATTTGATCCCGCAGGTACTCGCTGTGTTTTTATACACTTCTCTGACTTCTCTCTTTCTCTCTCACTTTTGCTGGATCTTCATGATTTCCTCGTAATCTCTCTCTCAACACCCCGACCGAATGATGTGAAACTAGATTCAATACATGCTCGCTTCGCTCTGTCTGTGTGTGTGTGTGTGAAGTGATTGAGGGCAGAGGGATTTCAGTTTTCGATTTTGGATTCGGATTCAGATTATTTGGATTTGTACCATAAATTCGGTGTTTGGAGGGAGTGCAGTGGGCTGTAGTGGATTTCTCTATAATTATGATATGACGAGCAATCAGGGAAGAGAGAGAGAGGAGAGAGAGAGTGAGAGAGAGTATGCAAACGAGTAGTGCGAAGTCAACCGGCAGTAGTTGTGTACTTGTAGTACCTGCAGTGTCAAAGATTTGCATGCCATTGCCATGTGACGCATGATGAGACTAATTTAACCAGCTAATAGATGCGTCCATGTTTTCTCTCTCTCTCTTTCTCTCATATCTATCCTTTGCTATCCTCTGCACAGAGCTTTTAGCAAATTTATTCTCTTAATGAGCAGTTTCTATACATGCAAAACACAGACACAGACATACACACGCCCATACCCATACACACACATTGCACATTACATAACAGAAGAGAACATGAGCGAAGAGAAGGGACGAGGAAAACAAGGAGGGAATGAAACTATTCCATTTACTCATATGATGATACACATGCAATTTAATTATATCACAACACTCAAAAATTCCATTTATTTTTCTATGGCCGCTTTCACGGGTTCCTTTCCCACCGAAATATGCAGCAGCACAAAGCCGACATTCGTTCCTTCACTCACTCACTCACTCGGTTGCACATACCAACTGGATTTGTAATCTATATAAATTGTAAATGGCCACACACAGCAGCATCGTCGTCATCATCATCATGATCATCATCATCAAGTGGATGTGATATTTGCATCATCGCTACACCAAGTACCAAACACCAAATAAAGAACACGGAAATTTGTGTATGCCATCATTTCGTTACATGTCAAATCATGTAGTTAAATGGTTGAATATATGTGTAAGTATAATGTAGTGATATTTAGTAGCTACTCATTCTGATGACCCAGAGTTTTGTCTCCACAACAAAGCTTGTAAGATACAATTTAAGCCAATTTATCATTTACACGTCATACAAATAGCAAATGCAAGCAAATTCACCATCATTCAATTCATTCATACGGCCGAATTGGGGGCATTTGGCATAATGGAGCAGGTAAAATTCACATATTTTCCATGCCGTAATTGGTAATTAGTAATTATCCAGAGGATTGACTTTTTTGAGTGAGTAAATTTGTCGTCAAATTGTCAATTGTCAATTGTACAAAGAGTAAAAGAACAATGGAAAACATACGATAGTGAACACCAAAAAAAAACGAGTGTATCGAGAGTTTGTGCCAAGTCATAAAATAATAATAATGTTGACGCGTCGTTTTAGAGTCCTCACAGGTAGAAATAATATCTGTATAAGCAGTCGTTTATTTGAATACATTTTACATATGTGTTGTGTGTTGTGTGGTTATTGGAGGCAGAGCAGAGCAGAGTAGAGAGATGCTTGACGATGAGTTTGGTTTGTGTTTAGATTACCGCCTGATTGTGGATTGTGGATTGTGGACTGTGCTGTGTTTGTGTTTGACTATTGGTAGATAATAAAGAAATCATCTGACGACGAGTTGTCCGTCCGTCCGTCCGTCCTTCAGTCGTCATCTCGTCGAGTTGACTTTCTGTACGGTCGTCGTGTATTTGTATTTGTGTAAATGTGTGTGAAATCAATGTAAATTGTATAGTCGTATTTATATTTGTATGTACATGTGGCTTTGCACTCTTCCTCATGTGCAGATATACAGATATAACATAACATGACAAATAAATAATAAATGTATGAGGAATTCCGAATTACATAACACAAAATCCCATCAATACTTTTTCCCTTGATTTTTTATTATTTAGTTTTTCTGTGTTGTGTTCATCTTCATATGCAGAAGCAGAAGCAGAAGTTGAAGTTGAAGCTCATCTCAAATGAACAGACAAACGAAGAAGGAAAAGAAGAAGTAGAAGACGAAGAAGGAGAAGGTTGACGTCAAATTTGCTTATTTACTTATTTACGTGGCGAGAAACTTCAAGGTAACGTGACAGTACACAATGTGCATTTGGCTACGCTGAATGTTGAATACGGCATGTATGGGATTATTATTGTGAGAATATCGGAAGAGAAGAAGAAGAAGAAGAAGGAAAATAGAAGAAGGGGGGACGACGCAAGGGGAAAAGGGAGAGAAGAATAAAAAAAGTTCTATAAGCAAACTTTTTGGTTACTATTTACGTGTGTGTGTGTTTCCCTGTGTCTGTGTGAGTCTGTACGTACATTTTTGACTGTTTACAATACAGGGAAAAAAGAGACAACTCCACAAGAGAGAGAGAGAGAGAGAGAAAAGTCAACCTCTGCTTTGCTTTTGCTGTTGCTGTTGCTGTTGCCTTCATGTATTTAGTATGGAGAGAGAAGAACTGCTGAGACGAGAGAGAAGAGTCCAGCCCAAGCAAATCGACACACCGGAGTTTTGTTTACCTTCCCAGAATGTACATGATTTGGAATGGCATGACGTGACGTGTCCCTGTATGTGGATTTAGAAAATACACCACCGGATGAATACAACGAAACGAAACGAAACGAAACAAACGAACGAGCGAACGAATGAACAAACGAACGGAGCAAGGAATAAACTGGAAAGAGAGAGAGAGAGAAATGGAAAATGGATCCGCACTCAGGATAGTCCAACAAGTATACAAACACGTACAGATGTTCTCTCATCGTCGTCGTCGTCGTCAGTGCCAGCTAAACAACCAAGGAAAAGGAACCAACGAGGGAACAACCCATTGGCATTGGCCATTAGATCAACTCCACTACGATATACATCTACAACCAAATACAAACTACAAACTACAACTCGAGCTGCCCCACACAAACAAAACACACACACACAAATACACACAGATGTGAGCTCTCTTTCCTTCCTCCGTCGTCATCGTCGTCGTCGTTCTACAATCTAAACTAAACAAGGAGGAAATAACCCACGGTATATTGTAGATGGGAGATAGAATAGAATGGAGATGGTAGGGATACCTATATCTGTATTTATATTGAATAAGCAGATATAAAAGACGAGGCAGGGATGGATGGAAGGATGCAGGATTATCTGTACACAGACACAAATACAAACAAGAATATAACATAATATGTAGTAACAATAATAATAATAATAATAATAAAATACAAAATCCACACAATGACGATGACGACCGACAACGACAAATGTACACAGCCGAGTCTGGAGTCGTCCCCACCGCACACAACTCTCAACTCAACCAGGAAAACTGTTGAATGAGAATGGGAATGCGAATGCGAATGAGGAGGAGGAGAACGACGATCAATTCAACAAAGCAACAAACAACAAAAACAAAAATGACTGTACAAATGAAGGGAGAGGCGAGAAAGAGCGAGAGAAAGATGGGCCAAGACAAACAAGGATTGTGAATGGGGCAAAGTTAGAAAATCCTCCGTCTATTTTTATTTCATTTCCAACGAGCGAAGAAGAAGAAGAAGAAGAAGAAGAAGAAGAAGAGCAATAGAAACAGCAACAGCATTCCCACTTTTGCATTGTTTTCCTCTGCTGCTCCTGGCTGCCTGTTGGCTGCCTACTGCACACTGCCTTCTGCTCCCTGTATGAATATGAATGAGTTGTTTGCGAGAGAGAGAGAGAGAGACTCGACAGTTTCTCCTTGTTTTCTTCTCCTCTCTTCTCTGTTCTATGGGGAATGAAAAAGAGTTCAAGTTGGAGAGCCTCTGGAACAGAGCGAGGAAGAAGAAGAAGAAAAAGAAGAGTGAGATGGCGATGGAAAGGTGCGGAAGAAAAGAGAGAAGAAGAAACACACGGGCAAAAAATAAATATAACCGTACACACATAGTACAAATACACAAATACACACACAAGATTTTATTTGGTATTTGGAGTTTTGGAGTTTTCAGGGGAGTCTGTGTTGTATGTATGTGTGTGTGTGGAGAGAGAGAGAGCGAAGCCGCATTTGCATCGTTTTGTGAAAGACAGCTCTCTTCAAGCATTTATTTACACAAATATATCTATAGAAATCCTCCCTCTGTTTACAAGGACAGACAGGCAGAAAGAGAGAGAGAGAGAATGAAACTTCCCGGGGAAAATTTCATGTTTCTCTCCTGTCTCGCTCTGAGTCAAGATAAACAACAGTTTACTTGCTATGAACAACAAACGGAGAGAGATTCTGGTTAAAAATATACGACAGGGGAAGAAGCAGAGGCAGACACAGAGGAATATACAAATACAAAATGTAATGTCGAGAGCGAGCGAGAAAAACTGGAGAATGAGCGTCATATTATTATGTAAAGAGAGGGCAAACAGGCAAACAGGCAAACTGGCATACGGGATTAGGGATTGTGGATTGGAGAACAAGCACAAGTACAAGAACAAGAACACGAAATGGAGATAGAAGATAGACCTTGGTCAAATTGTACAAGGAAAAGGAAACGAGTGTTTTTTTTGTATACAAAATCGTCAAAATCATGGTGTAAGTCCGTATCCATGTCGTCCATGTCCATATCGATACAATATGACTCGAATTCATTGGATTTTTACATTGCATTGGATTTATTTTGTGACGATACGTAAGAGAGACATTTGTTTGTGTGTGTCTGTGTGTAGCTCTTGAGAATAATCTGTACAAAATCAGGGGAGAGAGAGCATAAGGAGAGAGAGAGAGAGAGAATGGACGAGAAGAAGAGAGGAGAAAAGAGGAGCAGTTGATGACGGCGAATCAGATTAGAGTCAAAGCTGAAGCTGAAGCGGAGGAACGAACGAACGGAGGGTCGAATCTTTTCTCTCTGGTTTTCTCCTCCTGATTCTTCGTTGGGTTCGGTACTTTAGTGGCATCGTTATCTGTGCTGTGTGGTCTTTTCCTGTGGTTTATTTTTTTGCAAAATCAGCAAACAGTTTACTCCTCGGTCGTCCTCGTTTCGACGAACAAATAGCCAGGACTCACTTCTCAAAAGCCACAAGATCAAATGACTATACACCACGACCGACGACTCCCATAATTTACAACAGCAAGACGACGAGGACGATGAGGACGAGGATGACGACGACGACGACCCCACTCTTTCCGTCCGTTCGCCCCATCCCAACACACTTAAATACGTACCCACATAACGACATCATATCTCCTGTACAGATTTGTCGTTGTCGTACACAGAGAAATAGAGATACGATACGCAAAATGACAACGATGAACCAATTACATGTCAACTGTGTATCTAACCAATAGGCAATAGTCAATAGTCATGGTCATACCGTAAATGTTTCTTCATTACAAAAAACGGGGGGAAATCAAAGTAACTGCTCTGCTTCCCCTCCACCAAATCCCCCCCATTCCTCCACTATTTCTATTTGAAATGGCCCAATAATCTGTACACGGAAACCCCGGCTAATGCTACTACCGCCTGTCCAACTGTCCATATTGCCAGATCGTTTCATTTGATGATGAGAAGAGGCATGCCGCATGTTTTCTTGTTGTTTCCCTCTCTCCTCATAATGCCCCACAATGCTGTAATGCTTTAATGTTTTTTCCGTGGTCATGCATATGCGCTTCCCATGTCTGGTGGATATTAGGCATGTTGAAAGTACACGGGAATCTGATTCCCGAATGAATGGATGATCTTCATGGAAATGGAAATGAAAAGCGATGAATGAAGGAGGAAGAAGAAGAAGGTGAGAGAGTGACTTGACTTACCGGCATTAAATATTCTTCCATGCGATGCGATGCGATGCGACCAACGTCCTTGTCCTTGTACATCTTCTATGTAGTTTGTTACTATAATTGTGGCGGCAAACGCTGGTCACAACGTTGTTTGCTGTTCTTGGTTGTGCTTGTGCTTGTTTGTACGTATTGTGAGTGCAGGTGGAAATGAGGTTCTATTTACTACTCACTACACTATCTGTAGGATTAGGCTTAAGATTGCACTTGCAAAATATGTACTGGTTGACAATTGTCGGTCGGTCAGTGTCGGTCGGGTGTCGGGATCGGGATTGGTTGAGTGAAGGCAAATGCGTGTGATTTGAGTGAGTTTTGTTTTTGTTGTTGTAGCTTTAGTTTTACAATTAGTTATAGTGATGGTGGTTTGGTTTGGTTTGGGACGGGGCGAAAGGAGAGGCGAGAAAATGGGGCGAAGATACTCAAGTTGCGTGTAGAACTGACACAGATTGAATGAAGCAATCCACGGTGGAGAAGCACATAATAAACAAAAATAATGCTCCTCTCTCTCTCTCCGTTTCCCCACTCTTTCTCTCTGTGTCTGTTTCTTTCTCTCCCTTTTCTCTCTCTCGCTCTTTAATTGTCCATAGAGGATATCGATCGGAGTAGAAAACATGCTTGGTAATCTTCCATGTAGTTGAGTTGGTTGGTTTCGTGGTGGGACGACGATAACATTTAGCCGAGAGAGAGTGAGAGAGAGAGAGAGAGAAATTGTCGTCGTATAAAGTTTGTCTAAAAATGTTTTCCTAATCGATTCATTCTCCGAGCCTCGACAGAATTAAAACTCTACTCGTCAGTCAGCAGTCCTTTTCCATTCATTTCGTTTCATTTCATTTCATTCCGTCTATGGTAGTAGTCTAGTTCTATCTATATCTATATCTATATCTATAGATCGTTGCTAGTTTGGTTGCACTATTTTTCAAGGCGCACCTCCGGCTCCTTGTTGTTATTGTTAGGGGTACACAGACACAGACACAGACAAACACACTCACAACTCACATACACACACACATTCAAACCCGAACCAAACTTGCCTCTGTAATTCTTTTCTCTCTCTTTCTCTCGTCTTCTTCTATCCATCTTCACTCACTCTCTCACATGTCTCCTGGCACAGGAGACACGTGTTCATAACATGCGGAGGAACGTGAAATCATCTCCACACACATATCCATCTTCTCCACAAATTATTTTAATTCTCATCAAGCATCAAGCATCAACTTTCTTTCCTTCTTTCCTTCCCACACTTTCAACTCAACTTCTTGTCCAACTTTCCTTTTCCTTTTCCTTTCCGCCTCGAATCCTTGAATCCTTGAATAGTGGAATCCATCCATCCATCCTCCCCATCTTCATCATTTTCAATTAGGATCTTCCTCACTCGGCATTTGCATTAATTCATATGCATATGCATATGCATATGCACATCCATCCTTCCTTCCATCGTCTTCCCATCGTCGTCGTCGTCTTCACAGTCTTCAAACCAAAGGGAAGGGAAAAGCGGAAGGGAAAGGTAGTCTAATGAGGAGTAAATATGCTAATGAGTTTTCCCTCCCTCCCTCCCCATTATTATTATCTGTATTAAGATATCCCAGAGTTGAATACACACAAACAACCACCGTACACACACACACACACATCTCCATCTCCATCGAAATACGGATATCACCCAAAGATTTGACATGTATCAAATGTATGAAATGAATGCCGGGCAGTAGTGTGCTGTGCTGTGTGAATGGAATATCCGAGTGATTGGGATTGGGATAATGCTGATGCTCAATGAATGTGGTGTTGGTTGTTTGGTTGTTTGGGGAGAGACGAGACGAGACGAAGGAAGAGCAGCATGGGATGATGATGAGAGTGCGGAGAGTTATCTACATGTCACATCTGTGTACCTAACCCACATCCACATCCACAATCCACAATTCACATACCTATTCCACCATCCATCCATTCCATGTGGCATGTAGGTACATACATATACATAATACATACCTCTCTGTGGAAACGAAGCAAGGAACACACGTTGTTCACACTCCTCCATATCAAATGTCTACAGTCATATCCAGCTGATATATCTGAAAGCAAAAAACATTTACCAAGTTTACTCTCTCTCTCTCTCTGTTGTATACAATAAAAACACATTTGGTTTTGTAAACAACACACACATTAACAAGGAGAGATATACGAGGGAAATAGAACAAACTGATCATGCTGTCAATATGTCTGACTGTCCCTGTGCTCTGGTGAATGCTGGATGCGCATTTAAACCAATGAAAGAATTCCAAGTGCAGGAAAATCACTGAAAATATACACAGAGTGTGTTTTTTTGTTGTGTTCTGCTCTTGTTTTGTTTGCTCTCAAATTTACTCAACTCAACTCGATTCAGCTCTGAAAAGTACCAGCACCAGCACCAGCAGAGTTCTCTCTCTCTCTCTCTTTTCTCCACTATCCACAACAAACTCATATCTTTTTTTGCAAATTTTCCATTCTCACTTGTACATGCATTTTACAGTATTTCATGTTGGCTCGTTGCTTGGTTGGGAAAAGAATAATAAAATTCATTTTAAAAAATGGAGCAAGAGAATTTGTCAACGTTGTATTTGATATTTATTTGTACATAGAATTTCCAATCCATAATAATAATGGAAATAATGGAAACTCGTGGAGAGAATCGAGAATCCGTGGAGGACTAAGGAAAACAGAAAAGAAAACGGGGGGAATCATCATTTCCCATTTGCACACATCCGTATAAACAAAAACAACAAACAACCTTTTGACTATATTCTCCCCGTCTCTTTCCATCGTCTCGTTTTCCCTCTTTCTCGCTCTCTCGCTCCCCGCTACAAAAGCTCAAGCAACAACAACACAGTTGGTAAATACGAAAACAAAACAGCAGCAGCAGAGTCGATTCCAAATTCGCCCCAGAAGCCAAAGTAGAACCAGAACCAGAACCACAACATTTTGTGTGAGTATTTAGTTGGTGAACGGTACATATCTGTATTTTCGCCCACAGATTTTGTTGTTTATATACTACGAGTTTATATTTTCATTTGCCTTTTCATTTTCATTTTCCACCTGGAAATATGGAGAAATAATGGGAATGATGGAACCGCAAGTGAAAAAAAAAACAAGGAATAAACAAACACTCTTTGAATTTGAGCAATCTGAAAAAGTATTTCCAAATTGAACATTCACAGAGACTTTGCGGGAATTCGAAGGTCGATGGGGATAAAATCAATAGACGAAACGGAAACGGTAGGAATTATATGAGGAAATAACAAAAAAATAACAAAATATTATTTACTGAATGGCAACTTGACTAAGCTAATTGTGAGGAGGAAGGAAACAGAGAGAGAAAGAGAAAGAAAGGGGGATTTGGTTGGAGAAGATGAGAAAAAGAGGAACAGAAACAGAAGAGGGAAAACAGACGTAATTTGATTACTTATCAAATTGACAAATACGGACTTCTTTTTCCAGGATCATGATCGCATTCAACTGTCATTCCAGTCCACCGTTATTTATTGGTGTTTTTCTCCTCACCGTATTTTGTTGCGTCTGTACATTTCCATTTACAGACACTCCAGCAGAGTTCCAGACACACTTTCCTGACTGCCGTATAAGAAATGGAGAGGAAATTGAGGAAGAGCGAGGAGCGAGATAAACCAAACTCACAGTTTTAAAGTCTCTTTCTCCAGCTTGAGATTCCAAAAAAATACTGAATCCTGATTGTACTGGATTTCCTGACCTGTTTAAGCTAAAGTGGCCAATTGAATTTATGAGACTCGAGGTAAATTGTAAATTCATTTTCAATCAGATGCCGAGAGTTTGTGTTTCCTTGTTTTCCATGTTATATTATTTTTTATGCTGTATATATATATGAAGTTGTGGATAAGAAAACACGCCGCATACCATTTTTCCCTTTTTTTGCATATTAATATGCAGAAAAACATGGGCTATTTTTACAACAAGTTAGAAATTTGTAAAAACAAATTGCAAATATTTAATTTTAATTAACGAGCTTTTCCGGAGGAGTGAGTGGGCAAAGTGGAAACGAACGTTGATGAAATCGCCGCTAGAGGACTCACTCAAAATTGTATAATGAAAGCAGAGTTCAAGGAAATCTCTGAAATTCAATGAAACCACGTTTCATTCAAACGGAGCTTACGCGCGCAAGTCGCTGTTAAATTGTGCTCGACATTCAAACTCAAATATATCGACTTCTATGTTGATACTGGTATGTGGCGTGTTTTCGTATCCACAACTTCATATAGTTCTGCAATGAAATTGATTGGATTTTGCTTGTTGTTCATAAAGCTTGACTTTATTTTACCAGGTAGAGTTGAATTTGGAATTTGTATCGTAGTTTGGAGGTTTCAACCTGCTGAATGCTGAGAGAGAGAGAATGAGGAAAATATACATAAATATACAGATATTCACGTTTTTTTTTGTTTGTTTTTCCTTTTCCTTTTCTCTGCCTGCCAGCTTTTCATGTGTAAACAACAGTAACTACAAATAAATAAATAATTGTTTACTCTCGCGAGTCCACAAATACAAAAGGAATTGAGGATTGAGGACATTCCATTGGATTTTTCATGTGAGGAAAATATGAGGGAAGGATTGCCATATTTCCCTTGTGCAACATATATCCTATTACAGGCAAAGAGTGACGTGGATTGTGGATTTGCCTAGCGAGTTTTGAATGAATTCAAAATGTGAAGGAAGATGTTCAGAGGTAAATTTTAGAGAGTAGATGCTTTCCATTTTCATATTTTTCAATTATGGAATTAATTTAGTCTGGAAGGACATTAAAACATTTGACGGGACGTGATGAGGTGAGTTAAACTTCTTCCGAGTTCCGAGCTCCGAGAGTTTCAACTTGAACTGCTTCAAACAAACGCTCTTTGTATGAATCGTAAAATAAAATCCAGGTTTTCGTGTGTCCATCCAAAAACTCGAAGCCCCCAACTTCTTATGGTCTTCCTTTGATTAATTCCTTTGCTCATGGTAAATTTGAAGAATATAGAAGCGTCGAGATTTTAAGTCTTCTCCTTCAAAATTAAACGAAAAATTATATTCAAAATTTAAAACAAATCCTCTCCTTTTACCCACAAAATCCGTACAGCAAGAGACTAAAAAGTAAAAAAAAAGAAGCTTCTTGAGGATTTTCAAGGCTTTGTTTTGCCCTTTTTCCGGCTTTGCCTCCATCTCGTGTGTGCACTCGCCACAAATTTCTCTTTGTTGTCGCATCCTCAAACAAGAACAAGAAAAACGATCGGGATTTTCAGTAGCTTTCAACTCGTGCTCAAAGCTCAAATCCAACTTAGATCAATATGAAATAAATAAATTGGCCGAGCATTACAAGATCAAGTACATAACAGAATTATTAACAATGGGTAACATTTTATTGAGTTGTCGCTTTTTGGTTCATAAATTAAATACAAATTTAATAAAAAAATATATATAAAATAAAATAAAATAAACGGCGTCCGCTGATTTTTTTCAGCGTGTGTATATATTCATCATATTTTTTTTTGTCTCATTAAAAACACGAGCGCACATGAAAATATATGAAAAGTTGTCTGGTACGAAAATACAACATTCATTTCTAAAATATATCTGTATTTTCTACTGAATTCCCGTGTTTTCTCTTCATTTTCATTGTCATTGTCATTGTCATTTCCTAAGGAAAATCTCTGTCGCATTTTCGTTTCGGTATTCGGTGTAAGCAAGGAAAAAATGTATACAAAAATATACGTTTGTATATGTAATAAAAATAAATCTATACTTCTTATTAGATACTTATTATGATATATCGTAGCTATCCCTGAAATCCTTTGATTATTCGGGGTTTGATCTAGCTCTGGGATAATTTGGATTGGGGATGATGATTTATTGATTTCTTCCCTTCACATTCTTCCTCACAGGAGACTTTGGTTTGGAAATTATTCTCATTCCCACCACAATTCCCATAGATGAATGGCCGACATTTGCTCATGATCGTGTCAAAATAGTAGCGAACGATTTCCTCTTGACATGGCCCAGGATTATTCCCCAATCGACATTTCTCGGGGACATTCTCAAGTTTCTCCAGGATGAATCCACCACCACCACCAAGTTGGAAGACTGGAGAAACTGGTGAGGTGGTCAACGTAGGTTGTTGTTGCGTCTGCGCAGAAGAAGAGCCGACAAGAGCGGAAGTGATGGAAGTTTGCTGTTGTTGTTGTTGTTGTTGCTGTTGTTTTTGTGGCTGTGGTTGATTTGTGCATGAAGTCAAACAATCTTGTTCGGACAGGAAATTATTCCCGTTGGCCCCACAACCAGAGAAAATGAAAGGTCGGCAGGAAGTGGTCTCACTCGAGGAGTCAAAGTAATAGCGAAGAATGTCATTGCGACAGGGTCCAATTTCTTTTTTGAGATAACAAGGATTACTCAATTGAGGATGAAGGGAAGGTGACGGCTGCTGCTGATGCTGCTGGAAATTATTTTGATACTGTTGTGGGTATTGTTGATTTTGATATTGATGTGGATGTCCGGGTGGGGGTGAAATGAGATGACTATGATGATTTTGATGATTGGACTGGGGGAAACCGGAAATGTCGGATGGGGAATATTGGAGTGGACTATTACTCTGTGCAAAACCGAGGGCAGGTGGGGAATTGTATGAGGAACCACCATTATTTTGAAATGGATCCCCACCCGAACTGGAACCAAATGGTTCACTGAGGACGTTACAACTCTGCGTGGGTCGAGCTTCACATCCTAATGGACTCTCACACACCCAACACAAGGAATCAAATATCGTGTAGTCCAATGCTTGACTGGGTGAACTCTCTGTCCCATAACTCACTCGCACCCTCATCAACGTCCTATATAGTCCAACCATTTTTTTTAATCATTCCTCAATTAAAATTACAATCTGATACTGAGTCTTTATTTAATATTTAAATTTAAATACGGATAGATTTACCTGGTTTTATCCAGTCCCTCGCCAGGGATGTAAAATGAAGCGATTTTAGCATCGTGAATCGGTAGATCGGGGACATCACAAATGACGGATTGATATGTCAATAGTTTTCCGTTTGTTGTGAGGGATTCCGAGAGAACCGGCACGGATTTTACACTCCCCGCCTGAAACCACAACAAGAAACAAATAGTGAAGAAAATTATTATTATCATTATCATTATCATCATGGTGAAATTGGTTTTGTTGTTGGTTGTATGTTTTGTTGGTACCCGGTACACATCGAAATGGCATTTGATGGTGGAGTGCTCAGCGAATTTTTCTCCCCAAATGAGGAGTTCACTACAGGGTTTCTTCCGGATGTCACACACACCATGATGATTCAAATTGGATAGAATCGGGGATTGATTGATATTGACAGAGCAGTCCGCCCCACCAAAACCCCTCACACATTGACACTGACCATGATCACAAGTCCCCGCCCCCGTACAATTATTCAAACATAAACTGGAGATGATGGATACGGGTGGCGTCCCAAATTGTCGACCCAATTGAGGCTCCCAAATACTCAAATTATGATAGACTTGATCCCGACATTCCCATCTCAACTGCTCCAAGGCATCCATCGTCCATATTTGGGATTTTGTATGCTGAAACGAAACGAAACGAAACATTCATTCATATAAGTACATATTATTATTATTATGTCAAAAATTAAAAACAAAGGGATTCAAATTTTGAATTTTTCTTGAAACTTCCCAAGTGTCAATAAGATACGTTTGTTTTCTTTTTGTTTTTTTGGCGTTGTTCCTTACCATAACTTCATTTTTACAGGCTTTGGTATGAGTTTCCACATTGATATGAGCAATATCCCGACACAATTTAGTGGCGGGCATCCCTTCAATGATCCCTCGACAAATGACATCCGCATCATCTTCCGTCCATTCCCCTTTGAGTGAGGCGAGCGTGAGGGCTGGATTCGGATTAAAACTAGTGAAGACGGGTTTGAGTTCCACCGGTTGTGAGCCACTCGCATGTTTCCCAAATTCTTCATCCTCGGAAGAGAAATCCTCATCGAGGACGAGCTCAAGGAGTTGATGAGTAATGTCCTGACCACGTGGGTCCACACATTGAGATGTTGAACATTTGACGGCGGTCGTTTCTCCTCCTTCCTCTGGTTGTTCCTCTTCCGGTGTGAAATCCTCATAGGGATATGATGAATATCGTGAGGATTTCCCTTTGGGTCTCAATTCCGTCCCTTTGGATTTCTTGATGGAGGAACAACTGCATTGACCTGGACTCACCACTTCATTCTCGTGGCCCTCCTCCTCTGCCCCACTATGTGAACCATCACTATTGAACACCCCCGCAAAGAGACTTTGCTCTGTGGACAATCGCCAGGACTTGACGAAATCCACACAGGAGGAAATGTTGACGGACGTGGGACAGACGGCCACGTCTTTGAATGTAGCAAAATCATTGGTTTTATCACGATCAAAGGAGCCACAAAGACCGGTCGTGTGCTCCAAATCCGGGGCAGATGCTTGTAGCGTTATGAAACGGAGATTCGGACCCAGATTTAAACGGGTTCCAGTCGGGAATTGAATCTACATATTTGAAATTTTGCAATTTTTTTGTTTTGATTACCTATACTTAATAAACATGATATGATGGAGAATTAAAACAGGTACGATAGATATAAAAGAAAAAGGAGAAAGAGAGAGAGAGAGAGATTTTACTTGGAAACTGCGGCCTTCATCAATGCGAATGATTTGAGGTAAATGAGTGATTTTACTCGGCTCAATATAATTGCCATCGACGGTGTAGCTCCAGAATTTCAATTTCCCCGTCGTACAAATATCCGCAGCGAGCATGACGTCACCGAAACGAATGGCCACAGCACAATTACACAAAGGTCGTTGATTACATTTCCGAAGGTTGATTTGAACTTCGTAGGGCAGCGTGTCATGTTTGTAGAGGACGAACGTCCCTTCCAGGGCATTGGAATAGATGAGCCCGTCAAAAGTGGTCATGTAGTCGGCGGCAGAGCATTTCTCTTGCACATCCCCATGACTAATGTGAATCTACACATAAACACAAACACATGTTGATTCATATAGACAAAAATCATATGGAAATCCCAAAATTTCTCAATTCCACATCTCAATTGCATGCAATTAAATGAGAAAGTGCGTAAATGTGTGTGCATAAAAAATGGGCAATATATCGAAAAGGGGGTGTGAAATATCTTATGAAATGTGAAATTATAGTAATGGGACACAGACTTCTTGGGATGGGAGGGCAATGTCCGCCCATCGTGGAGGATTCCCCGTTTCCCCCGTCCGAATGTCCACATAGACGGTGGAGTAACTCTCTGGTGAGTTGCTATTTCCGCCGACGAGTCCATCATTCACAGCCCAAACTGGGACACGATGCGTCGTATTCCATTCATCCGCACACACTTTGTACGAACAAGTACTCACCACCACCTTAATCAAACCAAACACCAAAAACAAAAACAGTCCCACACACATGAAAACACAAAAACACATTGAGTAAAAGTAAAACCACAAACAACAAAAAATATTCCAACACACTTTACATAATTAAAATACACATAAAAAAAATCCCCAATTTAAATGAGACTCCTCACGAAATAATACGCAAATGATAAATGAACGCAACATCAACATCAATAACCCACAAACAAATCCCAAAATCTCACCAAGATTCCTTCGTTTTAATTTCCTGTGAGCCACATTTTATTCCTATTTCTATATTCCTGTAAGGATTTCTGATTGTGGGCGACAGAAAAGAGATGTAAATGACCAATGGACTCCAAAAATAAGGAGATGTATAGACAAACACAAAGGAAAACTAACAACAAAAAACGAGTCAAGTGAACTCGGTCATTTGCATTTGCATTTGCATGTGCAGACGTACACAAATTCTTCGTCTCATCATCATTTCTTTGGTGTGATTTGTTTTTGTGAGCAGACAGAGAATGAGAATGAAAGAATACACAGATATTGGTCAACATTTCTGTTTTCTGCTGTGATTGGTCTCGGTTACGCTTGAAAAGATTGTGCAGGCGCAGCACACACACACACGCACACAATCCTCAAGAAATCCTCCTTTTCCTTTGGACAGTGCAATCTTTGCATTTTATTTTGCAAACGTTCTTATTTTTATTTGTATGTATTTTACTCTCCTCGCACATTATTTTTTTGTTTATATATATAAGTACAGTTTTCGTACGACTATCTAAAACTATTGTATAAAAATGCGCATGGGAAATTCTGCTTGTAATTTTTGTACATTTCTGAGATGAAGACGAAATTGTGTACCAAAATACAAATGTAAAATGTAAATGCTCATCATCACGTGAAATTCAGCCTAATTTTTCCCTGTGTGTGAGCATAAGATAACAGCTCTCAATTCTCGCAAGTAATCCTCACTCACAAATCACAATCAGTAGTCAGTAAGTAACTTCTTGTACTAATTGTAACCGTTATTCTCTATGAATGTTTGTATATAGGATTGGTAGTTTTGGTGGGTATACCAAATCGAATGGGTTTCCAGAGGCGCATCTGGGTGGGGAAGAAGGGCCACGTGTGGAGATGTCAAAGGTGATGCAACATTCCTCTTCTTCTTCCTCCTCTTCTTCTTCATCTTTCTTCTTCTTCTTCTTTTTCGGTTTCTCTTTTTTGGGGCAAGTGATGGGGACGGTGGGTTGGAATTCTATGTACACTGGCTCCGCTCCTGTTCCCCCCATTTCATTTAGTAAAAGAAATACACGCACAAAATACAGATACAAATTATCGTATATAACATAGACAGACAGACAGACAGACGCACAAGAAAAAACCTGGAAATGAAATGATGATGATAATAAAATAATGAGAATGATGGAGCGCCGGATGTCCATGAATAAAAAATGACCTTCATGGGCGGAAAGAGCGATGGGGCTGACGACGAGGACGCCCGTATTAAAAGGTGGACTCGTGACGACGGACGTGAAAGTATTTATCGTCGTGTGTCTTGCTCGTGCTCGGCATTGCAACTATAATATAATATAATATAATATAATCCCCCAATCCACAAAATCCTTTAATATCTCTCTCCAAAACCTGTACGTATAGCGTTTACATTTACCTAGATCTATACTGTTATATATACATATGGATATAAAACAAATGCCTTACCACTTGCCCGATCGTCCATTTCTCTTCCTTGAGCACCCTAAAATTTGAAAGAATTCCCCTTCCTTTTTATTATTATTGTTATTTATGAGCCAGAGGAAAAAACATAATTCTCACTCACTCACTCACACTTTAAATTAATGTACAAGTTAAGAAATGGTACCACATACTAATAATAATAATAATAATAATTGCATACCCTTTATGCTGTTGGAGGAGTCCAAAAGTTTCGGACTGAACCGTGTCCTCATCCACCAGCCACTCAATCTCCAGTGCGACAGAGTCCGGCACCACGTGACCACCCAACGTCACATCACAGAAAAATTGAATCTTCGTATTATCCTTGGACAGTCCATAACTCACTTTCGTCTCGAGCAAATCCACCGGAACTGTCGATGTCGAGCAGAATCAAAACACATTGAAAACCTCGACATATTCACATAAACGACATATTCTCATCGTCAGAACCTCAGCTATATGTGGAAAATGTGTGTGTGTGCGTGAGGAATGACAAGAAAATTGGGGATTTTCACCTTGATTTCAATTTTGAAATGAGCCAAAGGAATCATAATAATAATAATAATAATAAGGAATTCATTTAAATCATTTAAGATTTGGGTGCGTAGTTTTTTTTAGAGCTACTCGACTGAGCTCCTCCTTGTAGTTTTTTATATATAGTTTGTATAGTAATAGTAATGGATAATGTAGAGTGTGTAATAGTGTAATATGTGTGCTTGAGAGAGCACACAGGGCGAGGACGAAACACTATGAGAGTTTTTCTTTTTGTGAGAGAGTGTTACTGCTAAACTGCTAATGCTACTGTAAAATCAGAGTAAATGCTACTCAAGCTCTACTTACAATGACAAGGTGTGTATCCGGTATCCGAGGAGAGGCCAACAGGGCAAGGGACTTCATAACCAGCACAATATGCCGATGGACAAGCTTCAATGCACAATTAATTAATTCACAAACACACAATTAATTCAATCCTATATACCATAACTTAATTTAATATTTATTTCATTGTTATTATTATTACTAATGTTTATTTGCATTTATTTGCATTTATTTGTATTTATTTGCATTTATTTGTATTTATTTGCATTTATTTGTATTTATTTGTATTTATTTGTATTTATTTGTATTTATTTGGGTATTGTCGTCAAGTATTGTGTGATTGACTGACTGACTGACCAGGGGTGGGCTGCAAATGGTAGACAATGAAATCCGAGCAATTCCTCACCAACATTTGAATTTGTGTGGTACAGCATTTCCCTTGGACGGAGACACATCCCGTCACTTTGGTGATACCTTCATCCATTGAAGGAATCGAACCTTGAAAAGTAAATTAAAGTAAATTCATCAATGAGTGTGAGTGTGAGTGTGAGGATTTCAATTTTCAAATTTCCAATTTGCAATTTGAATTGCCACTACACGACAACGACGACGACGACAAACGACAAACGGCAACGCAATCATTTGTCATTTTACATTTTACATTCAGTTTCACAATGAGCACTGTGTTTGAGCAGATAAATCAGTTTGCCTGTCTGATTGATTGCGAATTCATCCATGTCTGAATGATCTGAATTTAGAGACTTGAGAGTCGTCAATAAACATCCAAAGTAACTATATAATGTATAACTTTCGATTGAAAAGAGAGTCAAAATGTGTGTGTGCAGAATGAATGAATGAAGTGCAGATACGCGCCATTCCCAAATTACATGCAATTTCCCCCCTTATTTTCTCATCATTGACGAAATCATCTCCAACTCACAGACTAAATGTATGTATATAGATTCTACATGTAAAAACACATCTGCAATCCATTTTGTTGGATTCAAAATCAGAATCAGATTGTGAGAAAAAAGTTGGAGGCGAACCAATTGACCAAGTCCAAATTCACGTTTTTTTTTTTACTTTTGTTTTCTTCTGAGAGAGGACATTTTTCGACTCGAATTCAACGGTTAGTTTGACTATGAAGATTTGTTTTTTTTTGTTTTTGTAAACAGAAACTGTATGTGTACTCTGTAGAGTAGAATTAGAGTAGAGTAAAGATATGGGTATAGTTGAAGTTGACTGACCTTTCATCCAGACGGGAGCTCTGGTTCCGCAGTAGTTGACACCGGGACATGATGTGGGGATCGTGTCGCCGGCTTTGGATTGGAAACGATACCATCCTGGAACGAGATCCCGATCACAAATGGCTTGTTCCCTCTTTGTTGCAGTCCCAAAACGATAATTATAACTCCTTTGCGGTTGATTATTTATGATGCGATGATAGCTTGGATGACAGGGATTCACCGCCTTTTGAGATTGATGATTTGTGGGCTCATCATCCGGATGATGATGCGAGTAGTCGTCATCGAAATAATCTCCATCTCTCTCTCGATCCCTTCCATAAATAATTCACATATTCACACAATCAAACAGACAATTCAATACAGATATTTTCTCAGCCAAACAAATTTTTTCAATGTTTGGATTCCTTGTTTTGCCCACGCCTACACCAAAATGATTTAATATAGCTAATTATAAAAAAAAAGATGTGGAGGAATCCCTGAAATTGAAATGCGTCTAATATATTAAATATATGCATATTATACACTCTGAAACTCACCTGTACTGCGCACTCACAACCCAAAGTAAACACACCGACAGAAGAACGAACACCAAATAACGGTCACATTTGGCCATCGTCCATAAATCTAAAAGCTATGGAGAGCGAGCACTTTCAAAAAAACCTTTCAGCAAAAAAACAAGATGAAAATTTCCAAAAATCTCCTTAACAAAAGGTCACTTCATTCGAATTTCGAATGTACAAAATCGCCTTTGCACACTTTTACTTTTCCACAACAATTATCACCTCCATGAGGATGAATAGGATTTTTTTATATTGTATACTTTCCTTGATATTGTTTTACTGGAGAAAAAAACCTTCCGTTATAAAATCCTGAATGGAATATTATATTTATCTGAGAGAGAGAATAAATTAGTATATATGAGTAAAAGTGGAGGGAAGGCACCGTGATATCACTGGAGAATGAACAACAATGACTAAGTCATTTCACTATTCGTTTCTTCCTCGCAGTCAGCAACAACACTTGACGAGATTTCCCTTAATTTCGTACTTCAAATTCGTTTTACGTGCAAGAAGAAGAAAAAAAAACCCCCTTTTGATTTCATTTTTGCTCAAGCCATTAGTTACATGTAAAAAAAAAGCACACCCAATTCGAATTCGACATTCGAGCAAGCGAAAGAACGAACGAACGAGCTCAATGAAAGGAAAATCTCTTAAAAAATCTCTTCAATACTCTTCATGTACAGATATATATACGATATTGTGTGTGTACAAGAGATTTTTCCACGTTGTTGCACTAAAAGCTAAAATAAAGTAAGTACTCACATCATGTGAGTGTGTTACATGTGTTACACATGTAAGTACCAAAACTACATATTATATATGTACATTTGACTGTGCCGCTGTGTGTGTGGTGCCGTATGGAATTAGTCAGGTACTTTGTACTTTACTCTGTAGTCTGTGTCTGTACTACTACATCACAATATGCAAAAATTATAACGAACCCTGTACAATGTACATACACATACGATAAAATATCTGTATTGTATCTCCATTCAGATTTAATGGTACACTTTACATTTTTACTATATATGTACTATTTCACATATGTGCAGATTTTGGAATTGAAATTGAAAATTCTGAGGATAATTCTCATGAAATAGGGGAAACGAACTGATATTAAAATATCCTAACCAAAAGTACAGATATGTACAGAATACAGAATGCAGATCGTCAGTATATTTTATTATATGTAGTTGTATATATCCATTTCATGAGTCATATCCCTCATTTTTTTTTCTTCTTGTATTGTCTAACCGCAATTGAGATTGTACACAAAATTCTACTCTCCTCTGTGTATTTCCCAAATTCTTTTACAAGGACGACTAAACCATATCTATTTTTCTCGGTCAACTCTCGTAATGATTCAATAACAAGAGAGAGAGAGATTTCTCTAATAGTCTTGATCTTGGCCACCACGACCATTTGAGCCATGAGTAGTCAGTCGTCAGCAGCGTCATTGTTGGAGTCAACCACCCAACGACAATGTACATGGCGAACACTATTCACTGAATACATATTGAATATATATAGTTAACAGGTCTAAAATCTAAAACACATTTCCAATAATGAATAATTGTATAGGTAATAATAATAATAATAAATAATGCTCCAACACATTCATATGAAAATCCATGATTTTTTTGTATTGTGCAATAAAGAGGATGACTCACGACGATAATGATAGTGATAATCGACAGACACAAGTATATATGTACTTTCCCCAATTTTTTTCATCAATGTACATTATTTAATAGAATTTTATAATTGAAATGTGAAAAACATTATACCATATAAATAATACAACAATTTATATTTTAATTAAGGTCATGATTTAACCCATTGGTCATTGAGAATTGGGACATGAAAATTTAAAGAAAGATATAATAGACACATCACTTAATGATTCATAATAATTTAACAGTCGTCTCGGGTAGCAAACTGACTTGGGAAATGATGGTTAGTTAATTCTTGTCTTCTAATCATGGTCAACCAAGAGAAAGAGAAGAAGAAGAAGATGATGATCCTTGTTTTTGTTGACTTTGTGTACCAAAACCAGGAATAAGTTGAGTAGAGGGTTGAGTAGGAAGTTGTAATCTATTTCCAGTCCGTCGTGAATGTTGTTCCATGAAAGTACCAGCAGAGCAACCAACCGGAAGATTATCACAAGAAGAAGCAAAGGATGGTGTTGAAGAGTAGTCTACCCGCCGCATATGAGGATGAAGATGATTATGATTATTTTGATCTTTTACAATTGCTGGAGGCGGTTGTGTTGGTCCTTGGATTCCTTGGATTCCTTGGCTAATTGGCGTTTGTAAGCCTCGTTGTGATTCACTTATAACCTCCAGATTATCACGAGGTAAAGCAACAACTTGCGGAGGATTATTAGCAATGGACTGTGGTTTATTCCTTCGGTGAAAGATTTTCACATCTTTTGTCCTCCACTCTGTTCTCTTTTCACCCGTATCCGTTTTTTCAACTTGCTTCACAATCTCGATTCTTTTGTGAACCCTGTGGAATATAAAATACAGACAGAATTCAATTTAATTTTATTAACTCATACTGTGTACTCTCCGTTTTTTTTTCTATTGAATCGTTTTTTTCAAAAAACGATATATATGTATAGCAAAAAATAAAATCCCCAATTCTCCATTCTGTAATGATTATTTTAAATGAATATCTGTATTATATTTTCTCTTATCGTTAGTTTTGTCTTACCATTTTTCACTTGTTTCATAATTCTCCCGATGATGACGATGATGATAAGGATGATTGCGGTTTGAGGAGGATGTCGTTGCCAATAATGTGGATGTTAATGGCAATCCTTCCCTCACACCAAATGGAGATCCCCATGCCGAAGAATCTGGATACTGCAAGATGGGTCTCGTCGGCGTCTTGAACATATCCTCCGATTCAGAGACGACCGGAAATTCCACATCAGTAATATCACTATCACTATCACTGCTGTTGTTTGACCGTTGACTCATTTTCAATTAATTGTATTACTTGAACGTGTATTACTTGAACAATCTGCAATTTACCAACAAATCATAATATGATTATCATATATTACATTTCAGTCTAGAATTTCAATCACTCTCATAATATGTCATATTTACACTTACACACTTTTCCAGATATAAAATGTATATATAAAATATAAGCACAAATAATTATTATGATATGATACTGACCTTTTCAATATTGTGAAGATGCTGATTTTTGATTTTCTTCGGCATACACAGTACACGTTCAGATCTCAGATGTGTGTCTTCAGACTATACGGAGATGAATTTAGATGAGATGCTTCAACTTTTAAATTCTAAATTATACTGATTTTGAGGACACGGCAGTGATATAGGCAACTACTTTTTTTTACAAATGCAATACATATTATTATTAATATTTCTGTGTAGAAGACTAACTATATCGTATAATATAAAGTTGTATATAAACTCTGTATTTCCAAATAATAAAGATGAAAATTTTGAGATAAGGGAGAATTCCAGACATGGTCGAATCGAAGGAATTCCGAAAAAACCTTCTGTTCAAAAAACCTTCTGTTCAAAAAAAACATGGAGAAATGGAATGTGGAGACTGGAAACTCACTGATAAAATGAAATGCGATAGGTAAAACATGTATGTATTCTATGTATACATGCACAAGTGTGCCAGAATATGTAATTTAAAAATGGCAAGCAATAGAAATGTGAATTTGACAAAAAAAACACCGAAAACGAAATTTTCAAGTGAAACAATACACAATAAAAGGTCAGCTATAAGTATTTGAGGTCCTCTGCCAGAAAATAATGCTTACGCGGGAAAATCACTTTTTTGCATATTGGTGAACAAATAACATGGTGAAGATTTTAGGACAAGTTTAAACCTTTTTTACTGATAAAAAGTAATTTAAAATCGTCGTTAAACTTTTCCTAATTAAAGTAAACCGATGATTTCTGTTTTGCTCTTGAATTTAAAATAATGATTGAGCAACTTACGCCAAACAGCTGAGAATATTCAAGGGGCGATAACTCGACGATCGGAATCTGGAAAGTACCCATGGGTAGCATTGTTTTCTTATCGGCTTCCACATACCTATATATCGTACTTACATTGAATCAAACGGGAAAAGGTATAAGGAATTCACTATGTGTAACAATAAAAGGCCGTCATATCAGAAATACCTTCGACATATTATTATACATTTTATATTATAATTACTGTCTCTCTCTCTATAATATGCCAACTTTGTATTGAGAATCCCATTTGCTCACAATACATAAGTAACTCCACATCATTTCTCCTTAAATTGTTGTCGTGTTCGTGTTTGTCGTTTATGTTGGTGTTTGTTTTTTCTTTTTTATTCATCATCCTGAGAAACTGAAAATAACGTTCTGACGCGCTGCCTGGTACAGAGCTAAATATCAGTATGTATAAGTATATAGCACCTGTATAAAGATTTCTTGTTGTTGTTCCTCTGTGATTCATTCCTTTATACGACTTGTTGTAAATTATAAGTTATAATAGATATAGCTATCCAATCTTTTATTACAAGTACAATCAAATGAATGACCATACACAATACAATATACAGATAATAACAATAATAACAACAGCAACAACCACCTCGACCACAATGAAATGTCATTAAATATATAAAATAAAATCCATTGAAATATATGTACATAAATATTATAAGATATAGGCCTGACTTTGTCCTCTCTGTCAGTCTGTTTCTGTGTTTCTGTTTCTTTGGAATTGCTAAACTCTTTTTTTTATCTACCAGGTAGATTCTGCAGTACATAGGTATTTTATTTTATTTATCCCCCCCCCCTCCAAAAAAAATAACCACAGACAATCTTGAAGTTGCCATTTGATTTGAAGCGTGTTACATGTGCAGTGCATACTGGTAATTTTTTGTGCTCATTTTCTTCATTCTTTTGTTATTGTTTATGCTCAGACAGTGCGAGTGTGGCAAGTGACTTTTGTGAGAATGAGACTCGAGGAAAGAGGAAAGATTATCGAAATTGAAATCAAAAAATCCAAATCCAATAATCTGTATACGTGGAAGCAGATTTTTATAAGAGGAAAGAAAAACCAGAGGGGAAAAACGTGTGATTTCTCAATTTCTCATGTTCCTCGTAATCTATTACCTATGTAGGTATATAGTTAAGCCTACATATCGTATGTGTATGCAGTGCCTCTGCACAAGGGAATGACATAAGGACAAAGTAAATGACGACAATTACCAATTATCTCCTTACCAACATTTTTTTTATACACCTAAATAGTTCGCTTGTCAATTTACAAGATTTATATTTGTGTCTTCCGACTGATATAGTCGAGAGTCGACTTTCAAAGTATAAAACGTCAAAATGTTTTAAGGAAATAAGTATGTACTTACATACTACTACATATATGTATATACTATATATAGGTACGGTGATAATGGGGAAAAAAATCGGCTACTTGAACAAATTGAAGGGATTTTACTTTTATTGTATGTACATTGTCTGTAATTAATTTCCAAAGTAATGTAATGACTTTTTCTTGCAGTTCCTGGTGACAATTTAAAATGAAATGACGCTCGCGATTCTTTTTTTCTATAACGCTTTTGCCTATATGCTTTTCTTTGATCGCATTGACTGTGTATAGACATATAGACAATATGAAATTGTACAAAAGTGTAGCATTTTCATCATATGAATGAAAATGGCAGAGGAATAAACAATTAAGAGTGAAAAAATTATGTGAAATTCGACTGATGACTCTTTTACAATTGCTATCAAAACGCATCCGCAGAGCCGTTCATAAATTCTCTCTCGCTATATGTATTTATGTAGAAATGAAGATGAAGACAGAACGAGAGAGAGAACGATGAAATTTGTGTAAGTACCTCTACATATTACACGCAGTTTTTTTTCTAAGTGTGGGATTGAGGACGGCTAGGAGTTAATGTATGTACAGGCGAGTTTGCATGCGAGTCTAATTATATTTGATTACCACAGAGAGAACACATTTAAATCCTCAAACATCGTACTATTTACCTATAATAAGCAAAAGATGCCCTGAATTCTCAGCACTCGTCGTCGGTGCTGTAGTTTTTTACGGTATTATAGGTACATTTGTGGTGAATCATTGCACATATTTAGTTTGTTCATAAATCCTCTCTTGAAGTCCTGTGTGACTACTTTTTGTGCGTATTTACACTCAAATCACAACACATTAAAATTACAGATGTGCAAGATTTGCTCGACATACTGTAAAATCATAAGTAAGTGCATATGTAAGTGTAGACACATCCCATGTGTATTTTTTCGCAATTTCCTTTGAATGTGGAAGAGGATTAAAAAATTGTACGTATACATACTAATGGCATTTGGTATTTTACGAGATATGACCATTACGCACAATACAAACATTCATAATTAATTTAATTTTCATAGGCCAACAAAGTGATTAATTACTTAAATGATTGCGCATTCAAATTCAAACAAAGGGAAAAAACTGAAAATGGGGAAATATTTTACAGTGAACTCACGTGTGCATCAATCTATAAGTTTCGCTGTACGTAAATAAACATAGCAAACGTTTAGCTGCAAAACTATAGAAAGAAAATACCAATGAGGATTTTCTGTAATAGAGGCAAATATCTCTTCTGGGGAAAACACTACACTGAGAGAATGTTTAGCAGTGTCCAAGAATATGTGATCATCCCGTTTAATGTTCTCAAGTATATACTTTCCCAAAATGATTGCGTACACGTCTTTTTTGTTGTTACAGGAGCACTCGTATTATTTTTTTAAATTAGAGATGAGATAAGAGTGGACGCTTTAGTTGACTATCTTTTGGATGGAAACGCTTCGCTTGGTTGCATCTACATTTTTTCCCCGTGATTTCCTTACATATTTCATTCCATTCCACAAACGACAAATGATGCACTTACAATTAGCCCTGTCGATATACACCTTTTACGAATATAGCTTGCGATTTTACACAAAAGTAAAAAGCAAAATGTGTACAAGTACTTTATCGTACATATATACATAGTTTAGAATCAAAACTATTTCGATACATATGCCAATAACAGTTTTCCCTATATTATTATGGCCGAAAAGGTATTGAATGAATAACTTAATTATGTGTAACAAGAACAGACATTTTATTTTCAAAATGACCAAATGTATAACTTAAAAACAACTACATTTAGTTTTACGAAGTACAAATTCTACTACTAACGATAAATAATAATAACAATACGGTATACTTACATTGATTCTTTTATGAAATCCTATTCCAGATAAATACAAAAAATTGTCCACTTTCCAATTTCAAACCCATTATGCAGTGTAAAGTGTAAATGATGCAAATTAAAAGTAAATTATTTAATGGATTTGTTTTAATTCATTATTTGTATTATTATCATTTAAATGATGATTTTTTTTTCGTACTTATTTAACATACAATGTAAATGTTAAATAAAATTTACTGAATACAAAAACTGAAATCTAGCTAATCATAACTTACGGGGGTTGGGGGGGATTCTTCTTTTTATTGGTATGTACTTTTTTTATGTGTGTATATATGAAAATTCAACTGACTTCTTCTTCCTTCTTTTTTTTCTAAAGTTGATTGTGGGATCGTTTTCAAATGAAAATGATAACAGGGAATAACTTTTACAAAGAATAATAATGATTATTGTACATAATTGCAAAAATATTTTCTACTTATTTAAAACAGGGGTTGAATTCTCCTTCCAGTGTTTGTCAACTATTTTCTTGACGTGAATTACGGATGCTTTATCTTTGTCACCAGTTACATTTTCAACTGTATAGGGAGGAGTAACTCGAACTTCATTCAGGACAACTATGACCTGTCCATCCCAAACAACTTCATCAATCCTGTAGAATCAAAACATAAATAAATAAAGAATTCATTAATTATTACAAAATTCAAAATATGATGAAAAAAGTATCAAATGATCAAAGAGTGTTATATTATTATAATTTATATATGTATATTCATTTTAATGATACAAAGGTACATATTACTGCATATATATATCTTGTCTTTTCTTACGTCTTCGTGATGGTTAAAAATAACTTTCTTCCTTCTGGATCAACATCAGCCGACAAGGCCCGAATGCGGGCTTTTTTCAGACCAACGGCTTTCTGTCGTCTTTTCTCCAACTAAAATTAATATACAAAATACAGCATATTTATTAGTATACATTTTAAAATTTAATAGATCCTGTGAGCGGACTTCAAACAATATATTTATGACATTGCATCATCCACCATGAAAATTTGCACATATATTCATACAAAATCATTTCAATTTCTTTACAAATATATTTTGATTGTATAGATTGTACATCATATAACAAACGTGAAGATGCACTGTAATGTAATACTCGATTTGGCGGCTTTAGATTGATAAAAAGAAAAAGATTGATAACTTGAATCATTACTTTTTGGAAATCAATCGGCCTCACTGACTCTGGAGGAACATTTTCACTAACGATTGTAATCTTGTCAATGCAATCCGTATTTATGACATAAACATCATTGGCTGTCGGTTTCCCATTTGTTGCGGGAGCTCCTATACAAAACGACAAAACAATTTACAGACATTAATTTTTTTGTTATAAAGATACACACATCATTTTAGTTCATTTCCCAAAATGCGATGTTCATCAATATTATGGGTTTGTAATCCACCAATACACAATATAAACATTTTTACCAATTACCTGAACTAATGAATGTATATTATTATAATTTTTGAACTTATTGAATGTTTCGTTCATACTTTAATACTGTTGTCATTATATTATTTCAATTCAATTCTTACTGATTATCAGAAGTCTTGAGACATTATGAAACGCTGCAATTTCCCCTTCAACTTGATTCCCTTTGTAGACGCATTTTATATGACAGCCCACAGGAAAAGGAAACTTTTGATCGACACTTTTCTCATCAGCCATGACCCCAAACCGACCTGATACTAATTTTTTAAGGTGTAATCAATCAAATCGCAACTTTTTTTAAATATCTACCCTAATATATTTAAATCACACACATTTCAGAGGGAGGAAGAGAGAGATCGTTGCGGATTAGACACCATACTACAAATAACATTCGACTTATGACACAAAATCATGCCCGTCTGTCTCCCCAATGATTTGAGACTGAGAAATTGAACGCTATCAAAGGGACTCTTGGTAATTATAGTAATCAATGATGAGTAATTACCAATCTATAATCGAATTATTTGGTAATTCAGATTAATCTATTAATTTTAATGACATTCAATCTAATATTGTCGACGGCGAGGGGCGGCTGGACAAAAAGTCGTGCAAATCCCACAATTTCAATGTTGGAGCCTCAACTACTCAACTCAAGTAAATCTCGATCTCGATATTCAACGAGACTTTTTGATTAATATATATGCAAATAAAATAAATGTATTCCTCTCGTCATCATCATTATTTAGTAAATAATATTTACTTATTTATATAAACACATCAATATTTATTTTTTACATATATACATGCAAATATTTAACTTATTTGAAATAAGAAAGAATCGGCTTTGATTAATTCAACGAGTAAATATTGTGGCGGGATTTGGAATGACAAAAACGAAACTGCAGTCAGCCGAAATGAGCCGATCCAGAGCTATGTTGCATAATTATTTTGGTAATGATTGATTCACTAGTGAAATTCACTAGCAAGCCAATTAATTGGCAATAATTACCACTAGCAAATTGTAATTTTGAATTCACTAGCAATCACTACCATTAGCAAATTGTTGGTAGTGAAATAATTACCACTAGCAAATTGTAATTTTGAATTCACTAGCAATCACTACCATTAGCAAATTGTTGGTAGTGAAATAATTACCACTAATTACCACTAGCAAGGACCTTAAAAACGCGTGGAAAATTCAAATTTTGCCAATTAATTACCAATTAATTGGCTAATTACCCTCAATTACCACTAGCAAATTGTAATTTTGAATTCACTACCATTCACTACCACTAGCAAATTTGGGTGGCAAATTCACTACCAATAATTCTCACTAGCAAAAATCTGGTAGTGATTCACTAGCAATAATTACCACTACCAAAAGGAATAATTATACAACATAGATACGGACATTCGGCGTGTTTTCTTATTCACTTCTACATATAGTCTCTCATTCCATACACATAGGTACACTTACTATTACTTTATTACCGAGTCGTTTTATCATAAGTTATAGTAACTGTCAAATGGTTCTCTCTCCCTTTTAATTCTCAAATTTTCTGTACAATACAACGACAACTAATCTTGAGCTTTCAACATAAATATTCAAACATTCTATTTAATTCTTACCCCATAGCCACTTTCCCGTTCTCCTCCTCACATTCTCACACACTAACTTGAGTATTATTTATTGCTTTTCTCATTTCTTCATCAGACAAACAAATGAGCGTTAAACTACAATTGATAATTCGCATTCCATCAATTTACTCCCTGTTCATTTATCCTACATAGGAATATAAAAGGCAAATATTTGTCTAAAACATTATACAATTATCTTGGAAATTACATTAATTACTCTTTTACACGCAACGTATGAAAAGTGACTGAACAACTCTATATGATTTGTTCCCGTCCGTATGTAATCAAATTGTCGTATGGACGTAATTACCTACATTTTATTGCAATTTGAAACCTATACTTTACTTGGAATAATTGAATTTGGAGAGACGTATGGAAAGAAAAACTGAACGTGATGACAAATTGATTACTCACAATTGATGCACATAATAGGTTCGATTAATATAAAAGCCAGTCAATTGTCAATTGTGAAGTAGGGAACATGTACAAGTTTGACAAACAAAAACAGAAATTAGTAATTATTTTTAACAACAACGGTGATTTTATTTGGGGAAATCGAAAGATCTTTATTTAACAGTTTGTTTATAGCACAATAGCTGCCAAGTACAAGGACCCCACATGGGGTAGTTCGGGGGGTGAGTGTGGTAGTGCTGGGGTAAAAAACAATGCTTACACAGGCGTTTTGATTGAGGCATAATTGCTGATTTGCAAATTTTTGCACATTTTGATCATGTCAAAATGCTGTCCTTGATGGACGTGTATACACGTGGTGTTTGCGTTTGTGTTATGTGTCAAAATTTAGTTTGAGGCAGAATTGCATAGTTTCGTAATTCGTCAAAATCGAAGAAAATAAAATGGCGCCTAATTAAAAAAATAAAATTCCAAAATTTTGAAACTTCGAAAATGCCAGGCAGTATTTCTGCTTTGTAAGAAATTTTCAAAATCCAATTCTGACTCAAACTAAATTTTGACACGTAACACAAACGCAAACATGTGTATACACGCCCATCAAGGGCAGCATTTTGACTTTGTCAAAATCACGAAATCAGCAATTATGCCTCAATCAAAACGCCTGCATAAACATTTTTTTTTTGCCCCAGCACTACCACACTCCCCATTTGGGTGCTTGTACTTGGCAGCTATGTATAGCACATGATTTGAAAATAACTGACTCACAATCAGTGGCACACTCTAGGTACACGTCCACACTTTCAGCATTTGTGAACTTTACATCAACCGAACATCAACTGAACCTTACATCAACTTCAAGTACTCACAAAGTTACCATAAAATTAGGAAGACGATCTTTATTTTGTCAGTTTTATGATTATGAAGAGTTTAAAACGTGAGGATCTTTTTGAAGTACGTGTTACATATATGTATTCGCAAAGCATATATAGATATGAGGTGAGAGGGTATACTAATTATACTACATATATCTACAGGTTTTCTTTTCCTTCGTTAATGCAGTACCTCTATATGTACATGGCTGTATGGTGTGGCTTGAATGTGTAGAATCTACACTGTAGATGCAATTCTCGACATCACTCATTTGTACACTATATATACATACGACCATCATAAATATAAAAGTTACTCTTGCTTGTTATCGTTATCCTTTTGCTTTTGCTTTTCTGTACTCTTCACTTGAACAATTAGTTACAACTTGACATACTAAGTGTCTAGGTTTTAATTTTTACCGTATAACCAGCATATTATGAGTTGTAATTATGATTGCGGTAGTGCGTTTCATAGAGTGAATCTTCATTAGGAGAATACATATACATATTAACTATCTGTAGGTAATACCTACTAGGTATACCGCTTCTTTTGTAATTCTTCCATAATAACATGTTTCTATACAATATATCTGTAGTCTGTACTTTCACAGTGTTTCTTACCCCTTCCAAACATGTGCGAATATTTTATAATATTATCATTGATGTATGACATACACTGTATGTGTATGTATTCCTGCATTACATAATTAAAATTAAAATGAGCAAAATATGTGTCCTATGTTATGGACATTAAAAATGCATATTTTACCAACGACAGACAAAAAGAAACGATTTGTTTTCTGTTCTGACTGATTGCATCCCTTATAGATGTATTTGTATTTGTATATTACGTATGGAACTGCATACTATTCAGTGTATAGAGTATAGTATATAGACATCATGTCGATATTGTCATAAGTACTCAAGTAAATAACTAAGAAGAGACGGAAATTGAGAATCGAGCTGTGGGCTGTTTGCTGTTTTTTTCTTGTTGTTCTTCAGACTGTTCTTTATATATATATATATATTACATAAAAAGTCAAGGAAAATTTGGATTGTCGTTGTCTTTCAATGTATGGGGCTCAGACTATGAGCATGAAGAATTCAAACAATGCTGTTTCTTTTTCTTCAGTTGTAAAATTTGCAATTATAAATACAAGCATGAACTGCCGGGACATGTAACAGTGCAGAATTATCTTGGTTTCTTTCTAATTATTTACTTGTGTACAATTGGCAAGATGTGTTTTTGTTTGTATTACCGGTACATTACTGGTAATATTTATACATACTACATTTTACATACGTACTACATTTTATTATGTAGAAATATGGCTGTAAGTCACAGTCTTGTCATAAGTTTTCTTTCTTGTGGCGAAAAAAACGTGTTTGTTTGATGATCAGTTGAAAATTTGACTCTGTGCTAGAATAAAAACTCAAAAATGATCTTCAATTCAACCTTTTTGAGAGGGGGTAGGAAAGTCTTTTCTGTCTATCTGTATTGGAATAATAATGCATAATTGTTGTAATGAAATTAGTGTAAGGATGATATATATCTGTATGTATGGTCAACACTCATTTTTGTATTGTCTTCATGAAGTTATTTCTGGTCTGTCATTTTGATTCGCAAACATGTGTATGCTTTACCATATTTTGACTGTATATGGCTTGTAGAATATTTATTAATTTAATTTCAGCACCGTTGTAAAAAATTTCTGATTGTTTCCAAAAGTCATTTAAAATCAGTGAATAAATGCGGGTTAAGTACATACTTAAATGCATTGTATTTTTCAGAGTATCTCGACAAATTGTGACCTCTCGATTGGCTCAGAAGGATTCGGGCGATGGAAAACCATGCTTATTGTCCATTTGGCTTGCCGAACAAGGTGGCGACCCGAATACAGATACCAGGGACATTGTCACAATGTCAGCTGATATGGTTCTAGCGGCTATCGATACAGTAAGTGCCACGTGCTCATATGTTTCATTGTATGACTTCCAAGATGATGATCTTGTGTCTAACAGCACAAATAATTTAGTAGAAATCATGTAACTTTGATATCATGATAATGTAGTTGTGATTTACAACGTCGTTCAAACCCACATACGAGAAAGCACAAGCTCATAATCGCGAGTTGTGCAATTGTACACTGATTAAAGGACAAACATATGTATAAAAAAGTGAAATAAATACATGACATTTAGAGTTTTAATGTTGAAAATGTTTATGGAAATGTTTATGGAAATTTCAGACAGCATTCTCATCCAGTTTCGTTCTCTACCATTTGGCAAAACACCAAAAGTACCAAGAAGAATTATTTACAGAGCTCAAATGGTTGCTGCCCACGTGGGACACTCCGATCACAAGTTCGGTTTTGTCCAAGGCAATTTTCCTTAAACGTGTAATTAAGGAGAGTCTGAGACTCAATCCCATTTCTATTGGTGTTGGTCGACTTTTAATGGAAGACTCAGTCATCGGTGGCCATCACATACCAAGCGGGGTAAAATAATAAAAAATTCTTGAGCATTTGCTTTTACACATATCCTTTTAATTATTCCTTTTTTCCTTTTTTCCATTTTTAACAAGAATAGCATAACAAATTTACTTCTTTCTTTCTTTCTTTATTTTTGCTTTGCTTCTTTATGTTCATTACGACTATTATCATCAATCTTTAGCTGTCTACTCTTTTTCTAACTACAAGAATAACCTTTGAAAAAATCCAAACGATTTTTAGCTAAAGATTAGATCATAAGATTACATTTGGGTCAAAAGTACTAAAAAGTGAAGCCTTTTTATATATAGTCATTCTAGCACAATTTCCTGCACACTTAATTTGAATTTAAATAAAACTTTAGTGTGACTTGTAAATCCACCATTAGAGTTATAATTAAAAAATCTGAGATCATGTACACACACTGTTGTATATGAATTAATTTAATTTCTTAACCTAAAAAAAAATTCAAGAAATTTAGAATTTCACAATGTGTTTAATTTATTTCCTTAGTCTCGTAATGGTCAGAACAAAAACACAAAAAACTGTCAAGGTTTCCCCAAGAAATGGCTTTAGCAACTCTCCGACAAATACAGACATTAATTAAAATTTTCATAGTTTTTTAGCATGTGGTATGAAATTGGAGGTTTCACCTGAAACCTTATTCCCTATATATTCCTTGAGATTTTAGATTAAAACCTTTTTGCATGCACATTACAATAATAGTAATTAATCTAGTCATCCCTTGTGTATACACTTTTTTTACAGGTCATTCTATTCTATTTGAAATTAGTCGTGGAGTAAATCATTCACGAGTCTGACAATTACAGAGAAATCATCAACACTCACAGTTTGGTTCAATGATAAATGTTCATTGCAATACATCCTTGCGTACTTACGAGACTAAATCTTAATCGTAAACTGTGAGTGTGAACAGATAAATCATAGGGAAAAGTGACAGAAACGTAGAAAAATGATATAGGGCTCGCGTATATTTTCACCTTAATTTACAGTTTTAACTCTTACGCACACAAACTCTCGCTCTCTCTGCCTCTCTTACGATTGAAATATTTATAGTAATGGCATGTATTTGCTAAGAATAATACATTATTTCATTGTATTCATGTCATTAGACGGTGATTGTGACCCAAAATCAAGTAACCTGTCGACTCGAGCAGCATTTTGAGAAACCTAATGATTTTTTACCGGAAAGATGGGATCCTATAAATAAATCAAAACGACCACATCCTTACACAATGATACCGTTTGGCCATGGTCCTCGAGGTATTCAATTTTCAATTTCTCTCAAGTACACATTATTAAAGGCTATAATATACCTATATATATATATGAATTCAATTACTTAATTCAATTTGTGTGTTTGTTTGTTTGCTTCCTTGCATATGTACGTTATTTTAGCTTGCATTGGTCGAAGACTAGCAGAGCAGAATATGCACATAGTTATTGCAAAGGTAAGACTAACTGTCTTAATCTTGTCATAAATTTTAGTTTTGTCAATAAAATTCACACGATTTATATTTGATTTTGAGTCATCGTATGACACGTGAAGGAAATAAAAGGGAAAAGAGTATCATCATACCATGATGATTACTTTATGTGTCATTCATTCCCTTTTCCCTTAAGAATGAGAATCAAATGGTTAAGATTTCCTTTTGTGTTTTACCTTTTAATTTTCAATGCGTGTGTATGTATATAGTCATATAATATACTTTTTCCTAAGCATATAGATACATGGATTATGTATGTTCAGTATTGTCTTGGTGTGATATATATGTAGTATATGTAGGACTGGGACACAAGGAATGACCAATTTTGTGTAGGTATCTGTAGCGTCATACACATGCAGCAATAATAATAGAAATAAGGGCACTGAGTAAAATACGCATTGTTGCGTATGTGACTTTTGATGAAGATGAAATGTAGATGCGTACGCCCTGTCATCATTGACTAGCATTGTTCCGTTCTTCACATTGCTCAAAAGTTTCCTATATACGTAGCTTGATTTTTTTTCTGTACCTATTTTAATTGTCCACATTGCTTTAAGTTTTCCACTACATAATGACTAATGAACCTTAATTATTCTTCATCGATTGCAATTGTCACTGTACAAATGTATACAAATGAGTCTCATGTCAAAGGTTCACAATTATTTACAAGGAATTCAATAGGAAGCAAAAAATCTCAACACTTTCTGTATATGTATATTTATTATTACTTGTTCTGTTTTGTCAAATACATTCTTATGTATATATATAGGAGAAAAATTGTTGTTTCAGGTTCAACGTGCATATAAACTAGAAAATTTACAGTATTTCTACAAAAAAAAAAATCGTTTTTATAATTTGTTATGTGACAAAGTGACTCGACCACCCTTGACGGGAACGACCATTATTACAAATTAACAACTCTCATCATTGAGAACTAAGTTGTCATGTTTTACACGAGAGCTGGAATGATGCTGTCATAAAAAATATATACATTTGAGCAGTTACTCAAATATACTATCAAATATTTATAGTGTCTCTCTTTTATTTATATGTGTGTAAAGATAAACACATGTAATGACAACTTCAAACTGTCCACTTGTACTTGCACGACCACTTTAGGAGTAGATACATGTCCACATTTATTTTACACAATACCATACATATATATGTAGGTACATAGTTGTCTTCAGTGATCAGTGACAATTCAGTCACCTCACGTACAGAGTATACATATATTCACTTTCAAAATATGTACATGCCTATAAACTGATGGCTTCCAATATTATACAGTCACAAATCAGAATAGGGCTATATTCGTAAGAGTTTTCTTCTTCATTCTCTTCCCTAGGAAGTGGTATAGATGATGAGCCTGTAAATTGAATTTACAATATAAATATGAGCTTCAGTACTCTTGCTTGATTCGTACGTACATGCATACATTCTTCAAATGCTCATCATGTCTAATCATCATTAGATACAACAGATAAGGTGGAGAGGCAACAACAACATTAAAGAATCAAAAATCTTGACGATTATACAGCTGCAGCGAGTCGAGTTGTGAGTAGCTTCAACTTTTATACTTTAAGCGTAGAGCATTCCATAGCTCATATGGCCCTGCAACTCACAATCAGTATATAATAAATAGGTGCAGGAATGTCCATTCTTATGCATTTTCTGCAATCACGCCCCAAAACGTTTTTCAACGAATTTCCTGCTTCAAACCCGACAAGAACGAATGTAAAACTGGGTTCAATCGTTTGCAGTTTCTTTCTTTTTATTTTTTTAAGTGTTAGATGTATATAGACTCAATAGTAAATATGTAATAGTAAAATTGTTCAATTGTTTTAAGGAAGATGGTAAAAGAGAAAAGTGGGAATGTCTTGGTATTTAAAATTCAACATTATTTTTTTTTTGCTCTGGAAAACATCATTATAGTTGATTCGGAGATTTCACGTGGAATGGACAGGCTCCCGAGAGTTGGACTGTTTCTCACAAACAATCAACAAACCCGACGCAAATCTCCAATTCACTTTCACTACAAGGAGTAGCCCGTAGAGGACGAAATTCGAGTCTTCCATTATATCTAAGGTATATGATATTGTTCCAATGTCTGAACAGTTTTATAGAAAAGGAATTTTTTAGGCTTGAGAATACAAAATGGTGCATGAATCTCGCATTCATTCAACATTGGAAGGCAGAATCATTTTTAAAAATCTTGTTTCCTTGCTTGTGAGAGACATTAAATGATTCCACATATAGTACACAAAACATGGTAATATTTATAATGATGATGTGAGAGTGAGACGTAAGTTTTGTAGCCTTCTTACCAGTAATGCTCTCAATGAGCAACTGTATCAAATGTACATAATATTTATGGCGCAGGAAGACATGAAGTCAAGAAATCGTGTGGGCTTGGTGAGACTCAAGGAAACACTGAAAATTGTACATATTTGATGATGATGATGACGATTGTCTCTGTCGGTAATTTCTTTATACACGTATGTATTTATGTATTTACATCTCTCATCTCCTTGTGTATACGTTAATTCCTTTAAAATATTCAAAAAAAAGAAGAATATTTTGTATAGATATTGTATATGAGTATACACACACAGTTCTTGTGCTGTATATATCAGTCAGTGTTCCCTAAATATTATTCCGTAAGTACATATCATATCATTGTATATAGTGACAATTATTTTTACAGATATATTTGTATTTTGCATGTCGAATAGCATCTTGGCTATTGCATGCGTGTACATGATGTACCATATTTTAATTTTAATGTTTTCTATATGTCTCTAATTTTTGGATTCTTTGAGAAATGTAAAGATCATCATTGTTCTTATTCTGACAATAGACACAGTGTTTTGATTCTTCACAGTTTTTACTATTTTGTCCAAATGTCCAAAACTGACAATTTACAAAAAAAGAGCTTGAGCCACATAGTACGAAAATTAAAATATTCATGCAAAAACTGATGAATAGTTAAATGTGATGATGAATTCATCTTCGTGTGTGTCACTATCTCCGATGGGTATATCATATGCTTTCAGGGCATACGTAGATTTTGGACTTGACAGTCAGCATAATATTTAGTATGGGGTGAGAATGTGAAGTTATTGGTGAATCTCTGTTATTTTCTTATCAATTTTATCCTAAAAGATTCTACATATTTTATATTGAAATGTGTATGTGTGTGTGAACATTGTAATTACGTGAGCCAAGTTGTGTGGACTGTGTGTACAATGTTAAAAAAGATTTTGGTACAGTATGAAACAGCTAAATTGAATAAACAATTCAGCATTGAAAACTTGAAAATTGTATTACATACCTCCAGATTACAGATATATATGAGTATGTATATTGATATTTTTATGAAAAAATGTATTGTATCAGAGTGTAAACTGAAACCCTTTTCGTGTTTTTATCTGTACTATTATGAAGCGAGAGGAGTTGTATATAATCGTAATCTTGAAGAGCCACGACTTTTTAAACATCTTTCGTGCTCAAATCCTCGTCATTATAGCTGCACATCTTTTCACTTGTACATTTATTGTGTGCTATTTTCCATATATAATATATATTTATGAAATATCTTATTGTTAGCTGGACGCTCTTGAGTCGCCCACATGTAAATGCATTAGAAAATAACGTATTAAGAAAGTAACTGACTATATATTATGTAAGCATTTTCAATGTGTAGGTTTATCCGTAATTCTTCATATTGATGATGATGACTCTTTTTTACAACTAATAATCTAATTTCATTTAAAATTTTCTTTGAAATTTTGGTATGCATTTCTTAAATGTCCTTTTAAAGAACCATTTAAGGATAAATGTTCCCTTTGTTCGTTTTAATCTGGAGTTGATGTTGTCGAGAAAAGTACTGAAAATTCGAATTAATAATTATGAGTCCAAGGAAAATGGGCAAATCACTGTGTAAAAATAAATATGGAAACCGAAAGAGTGGGTCAGTATAAACGATTAAGTTGTATCCACATCATGATACTATTGAAAAATGTTTGAATAACCTGCAGTATTCCCGTTTGTAACAACTTTACATTTGTATATATGAGTAATTAGTACGGATACATAATTGCTTTTTTAGCAATTTAAATAAATAAATAAATCTATTGGACAAAAAGAAGGTATTTCGTATCATACGAATCGTATATATGTTGATTTATCATTGTCGCTTCATTATTTATTTAAGAATTCTCCTTAAAGGCATGTGTATACATTTAAATCCACATGCACACAAATTCATTGAAATGTTTTTGACGGGTTGAAAATTGAAAACTGAAAATTCTGTCTTTCTATATTCAAGATTGAATTAAATGGAAATGAATGGAAATACTAAATAAATGATTTCCATTTAATGAAAATATTCAAAGCCCTTCTAAAGGGATTTAAAATCAACAGAATTTGAGTAATCAGTAAACTAAACAAACTCGTTAATGGCGTATATATACGATAGTTAGCTAACAGGCAGTAGTATTCTGTATTGGTATAAAAAAATATGAAATAAATGTAATGTTGCCCAACGTTTTTTCTTGTCTGTGGGCATGTGTGGTTCGTCTGTGTGTCTCGGTGGAAAAATCTCGGAGGAAGGCGAAAATTACGGAATCTTCAACAATTAACTTGTAAATTCTTATATATATACATTACAAATGACTTAATCTGGGCATAACTTGTGCTTTACTAGAAAATTTACACAAGTACATTTTAGTGCTGTTGTCGTCGTCGTCGTTTATTGCTAAATTAATAAGTCTGTGTAGGTGTAAAAGACATGGCCTGTAAGTAAAAGGGAGGTAGACTTATTAAATATTTATCTCTATACAATAAAAATAAAAACAAGGCAGAAGCGTTCTCGTATTAAAATATGTAATGTAATCGTATTTATTCGCATGACTTTTGTATGATACATAATTCATTCCAATGTTAGAGTGAAGCGAAGGATATGGAAGTCGATTTCAGTGCAGACATGCATGAAGCTTACAATCATTTATCAAGTTTTATTTCATGTCCTGTCCAAAAGTCTCAAGTTTCCATAAGCTACATATATGAAAAAACCAGTTAGGAAAACACGAGAAGTAATCACATTCATATATACTCATTGGAACAATATACAGACAACAATACTCAGACATTTATTGACACAATCAAAAACATTTAAAACATTCTTTTTTTTATCAACCTTGAATTTGCTTAGTCCAATCTTCCGATTTTGTATTATTTTTATCCTCAAATTAAACGCTATTGCATGTCTGGGAAGATAACAAAGAAAACTCCTGCTCATATATTATATTATGTTATATGTATGTACTTATGATTGGAAATATGCGCACACGCACATGTTTTGATGTAGCGGATCTATATATTTTGTTTATTAAAAAGTCTATTGCCTCTGTACTCTGTACACATATTGACCTGCTGTAAACTGTGTACAGAATTGAGCTATAACGGGGAAAGGTGACTAATGACTAATGAGGTAATAACTTTGCACATGTGGAGGGAGAATTATGATACGATACAGTAACTTGGACAGGAATAATGACCAATGACAATGAATAAAACTAAATGCATACAGATATAGCTTACGTTATTGTGTGTAAAAGTAATTTATAGATTGTACTGAAGGTGCGTACCTTTTATATTCCCTTCGCACCTTTTTCTGTGAACATATACAGATACAATTCCTCTATGTATAAGTTTGTGTGTGTGTGTGTAATCTATTCAATCATAAATTTTAATATTATTTTTCCTCTCTAGGTTATAGCCCGTCACAAACGCTGCCAGAGTAAAAATTACAATTATAGTAGGCGAAAATTGTTAAGGTATAGAAACACATAATATGTAGGTATGTAATATGTATATGCCTATATGCAGACATACAAAGGTCAGTCAGAATGAAATGAAAGTGGACATAAAACTATGTAAACACACTGTACATGTACAGAGCAACACTTCAGTTCATGTATAGATTATTGAGAGTACATGTATTTAGGTATTTAAATACTCTTTATAAATAAAACTCAGCGTTTGTAGTCAGTCTGGTTCGAGTCGCAATGATTCCACTCAATAGAAGATGTTAATTTATAATTTGTAAATTAATTAATTTTTTTATATTCGTTTTCCATGGGACTTCAAAAACCTTTGCATTTTTCATGGCTCTCTGCAATATATTTTTAAAAAAAATGATTAAGATTATATGCCAGTTGAATCAATAAATGAATATCGCATACCAAATCAATAACTAATAATAGTACAACTCTTTTATTTAACACCTTCACCACTCGATTAGTACCGTGTAGTCAGTGTGTAGTCTGTGTGAGTGCACGCCGTGAACAGACATGTGTAATCAGTACGCTGACACGTCAGCAAATTAAAATGAGCAGTTTACAGTGTGTAGACTATATACAGCATAAACAGGAGGCTCCTGTCAGGAGCGTCTTGAATCTTGAATTAAAAATTCAGACAAACAAGGTAAAAATACAAGTAAATTTGTTTTACGATGATTCGACATAGGAATCGCATATTAATACTATTAAAATTAAGAGGGCTTTACTATGTATTCTTATTGTATTTGTATAGTGAAAATTCTGCAGCCTATACAGTTAGCATCATGGAAGATGAAGCTACATTGTTAAAAGAATTGAACATTACAAATTGGAAATTGAATGAAAATGTAAATTAAAAAAAAAAAGTATATGATGGGTTGTTGCTTTAATTAATATGATACGCGCAAGTTTTTTTTCTTTTTTGCAAATCAAATCACTCGCATAGAGATATGGAAATAAAAAGGTCACAAGATTGCGTCCATCCAAATACCATTACATTATTATTATTACTGTTATTACTCATGTTTTCCATACTCTACGATCTATACGTACACACGTTCTCTTCATAAGAGGATGACGAAGAAGAAGAAGACGAGTAACTGGTTAAAAAAAAGTGTAAGTACATCATTATTATTATTATATTATGCTACTCTCTGGCTGTTGACTACATGCACGTTGCACTCATAAAATAACAAAATCAAAAAATGATTCTTCAAACTCGAACGATTTTACAATGAATTTACAAAAGGTTAATTGCTATTATTTGCTCATTATCCCATCTCTTTTTTATCTAACCTTTATCATGTATACAAGGTAATTAACAAAAATTTAATGTAAACACTATAAGCGCATTTTGAAAATGAAAATAATAGAGTATCTCCTCGCTCCAACTAACTCTGAAGTTGATCAAGAAGAATTTATGGATTTTTTATTTATTATTTCTTTACCCATTAATTTTCCTCATGGTTTTTTTCACATAAAATAATACAACTCTTAATTAGTGATACAGTGAAGAATTCTCTTTTGTAAAATGTAAAATACCTACTCTTATTTTCAGTATTTCACTGTCACTGCTGTTGGCACCGTAAACTTGGGCCACAAGTTACTTGGCATGTTGGCATCGAAAAAACTGAAAATATCTGCACGCCATGCAAAATACATGTAAGTATCTGTATATACGATATAAATTATAATGTGCACTGCAATTGTAATGCATAAATCAATTAACTTGGAAATGGGAATGAAAGAACAGAAATTCCTTGTTCTGAGAGCTGCCTTTCACATTATTATTGATAATTTTCTTTGATTGTCGATTGAGATTGCATCTTTCATCGTCGTCATTTGTACGTAATTGATGACTTTCGATTAAAATTAGAGTTTTCTATTAAAATCTTTGATTTTTTTTTACATTTCTATTCTATATTCTATGTTATTAGTTATTCCATATTCCATGTATAATTTGGAGTAACTCAGACCACGCAATGGCTATATAAATTCACAGTTCACCCCATTTTTCATTGCTCGATTGAAAAAAAGTGTAACATAAAACTATGCGACTCTCGTCCATTATTTACTTCATATTTGACTTACAAAGTATACATACTATAAATGAGTAATACAATTAAATACGATGTGCTGCTCTTTTGTAATGTGTATCGTAATAATAATATAATAGTCAAAATTAGAAATGAAATCAACTTACTCATCGGTGGGAAATTATGATGAAGGGGAATTACATGAATAACATTCTGCATCTTGATGAAATCATAAAACTTTTAAAAGTAATCCTCCAAGAATACATTTGAAATAAATTAAAAACGCAACCATTTTTTAGTGCTATAGACCGACCGAGTTAAAAATTAAGATAAACATGATAATTGAACTAAACAAACTAACTATAAATTTATTTAGAGCATTTACACCTTTTTGGTTTTCAGAGTATTTGATTTGTACACCTATATATATTGAATGCAAAAACACGCATTTTTGAATCTTTTTACTACCTATACTTACGTTGTAAGTGTCAGAAAATGGAAATCCAAGCCGTAAAACTCTGTCACAATTTCAAAATTTATTTTAAGCGGCGTCAAACTATGTATATTCGACAATTTTACGTACTTATTGGATTGTTCCCTTGTAGTTATTCAGTTTTTTGTTTCAGTTGGAACTGGATTCAGAAAGAATTCTTGCCAAATCTTCTTTGAAGTTTTTTGTGGGGCGCAGGGAGGAGAAAAACTGTAAAACATTTGATATTTTTGTGTTAACAAGCTTTTAATTAACTATACTTTGCATACATGGGTAGTTGTTACTCATGCAACACTTGAGTAAATTTAGAATGTGTGGGTGTTTTGGTATGAATCACAAACTATCTGTAATTTATTGTGGACATCAGATCAATAACGAGCAACCAAGAAGTTATGGGAAAACCAACAACTTTTTTTAATTGAATGTTGGATCATGATCATTATTAAATATTTTGTTGGATTTAGTAATATGACTTGATTTGAAATAAACAGACACATACACCAAGTAAAAGTGCAAGTTGAATAATTTTTAGATTTCTAGAACATGACGTTTATATCGTATATGTAGTTTCACCAAAGGAAAAGGGAGAAAAATCTCTGCACTTGAAATGCATAATGCATTTCACTATACACAGTTCCAAGAGAACATACGTACATGTGGCAAAGAGAGTTTCCTTCAATGTTGAATAAATGCATATGTAATATTTTGCAGTCACTTACGCAAACAGGAATGATAAATTTACGGCATTTACTTATCGTTAGCTTGCAGATATTCTTCAAAGCCAACAGACAATATTTTTCCTAATTATTCTCATTGCAAAAAAAGGTGGATTTTTGATCGTGAGATTACATGCAATGATCAGATCATGCTGACCAGCAGGAATAAAAAATTGTCCAGAAATCTATAAAGACTCCTCCAGGGACAAAATATATTTTTTTTAAAAAAACTTGGTTTTTGTTTTTCTCATTTTTTAGTAATCAGAATTATTTTGATTAAATTGGAATTCGTGAAGTCGGACACGAAGATTGGTTCTAAAAAATGACTACAAGTTGTGAACAATTTGACAAAAGAAATTCTCATTTGCAGTAAATTTATCGTATATATTTCTAAAATTACATTAAAATGGGGGAAAAATTGAGAGCGCACGCCACATTTGATGATGAACTTGATTGTTCTTATAATAAAAGTAAATGCAGTAAGACATTGAATTGGTTCATTATTGTGTACAGATGAGAGGAGAGAGAAAGAGTATTTGTATTTATACATACAGGATTTGGTAGTTGGGAATTCAACTTGACGTAACTCTCTTCAATATATACACAACCACATGCACACACATATATGAAAAATACTATCAAATGGTGTTCATTGTTGGGGAGGCCCCCTCATCTGTTATATAAAGACGTGAATGTCCGCCGCCAAGAACTATTTTCAATTCACTCACGTCTTAGGAACGTTCTTCGCTTTTTTTATTTAAATCTTCTTCGTCTATCTGTCTCAACCTATACCTTTCTATATCTGTAAATACAAATAACCAGTGATCCAATATATCTTACATATAACTGCCAAGTTTCATTGTCTCTCGTTTCAGTTCACTTGTTCTCTCGCTCTTAACTTTGGAAGCAAAACTACATATATAATAACTCTTTTTTTCTTTGGAGACTATTAATTATCAGTGGTGCAGTGTTCTCACAACCCTTTGCGGGCTTTTCATTTTAATAAACGGGCATCGCCACGAAATCCGGATCAACCATGTTACAAAAGGTAAACGATTTTTTTCCTTTGTTTTGTGCCTTCAGATACGGATAATTAGTTATAAAAAGAGTACCAAGTGAGAAATTAGGATGAAAAAACTGGAGCTTTTTTGTTTTTTCAGTATAGTTTGAAGTTCCTTGAGTTTTTTAAGTATCCATCGAATTTCTTGATTTTGGTTTCCAATGCGTTTTAAGGCTTCTATTGTAAGGGAAGTTCAGTTTGATTTTCTTGTGAAAATTACAAATTATTTATTTTAGTCATCATTTATTTTGGCATTATTTGCAAGGTCTCAGCTCCATATTTCAGTTAGCCATACACAATTAATACAATTAACGTAGGCAAAGTGCAATGTCAGTACTAGACAGAAATTAAAAAAAAAAAAATCTCCTTTAATTGAGAACTTGTCAGTATCATCATTTACCATAAAACAAATTGCAGTATATTTTATAGCAGACAATCTTCTAGATGTAAACACACAGTCTTTTGCAAAGGTTACCGAGACCCACGTACAAAAAAAAATAATAACATTAGATGCATTCGTTAATGTGTGTGTGAATACCTTTACATGGAATGTAAATGAGTTTGATAATCCTTTTATATATATAATGGACAGTCGTAATAAATAACGACACAAAGTTTTTATGGTGAATCTTCATATTCAAAGCCAGATTCGTTTTCAAAGTCCGTTTTCTCGACTATTAATTACTACTCAAGCTACTCATTCATATAGTTATAGAAGAACAAAAGTGAGAAAGAGAGTGAAAAAACCAGTATTTTTTTTTTGTTTTTTTCTTCTTTGCTTCATCTTTCATCTGCACGTTCTCTTCTGTTCCTGATCACGCAATTTTGAGCAATTAGTGAAGGGACAAATTAAAAAGAAGATCATAACACAGTGGGGAGTCCCTTTCGGTCCACTACGAAATGTTACCAACACCAACTATTTACACATTTGACATTTCCGACGTATAAATCGTGTGTGTACAATTTTTGTTTACATCAGAATTTCACGCTCTCTACAGAAAAAACTCACCTCAAGTCACCTTCTTACTGTTATAATATGAGGGTGACAGATACTCAGAGTAACTATTAGGGCATCATTAGGATTTTATTGATTGCATATTATCCTTCTAATATACCTAATAATATATATAATAAGAATCATGACACATCATATTACTCAACTCCATATTCAAACATAAACATATACAAGTTATGACCTCAACAATGCAGTTTGCACAAACTTTTGATTTCATTTGGATTATTATTGTTGTGAGTTTTTAAGTGTTCAGTGAGTGAGTGGGGGGCTTTTGCACGAAAAGAAATTCCGGATGAATCTTCTATTTATCGATATGGAATCAAATCAGTAAAGATATATATATATATATATATACATGGTGATCATCATTTACACGTTAATGAAATATCAAAAAATCCAATTTGATTTTCATTTTGACATTGTGCTTGTACAATCTATACATGCATAGTTGCATAGGCATTTTCCCTGTGTGTATTGCTATATGTGTATATGAGCAATCACATCGACTGTGCAAGTGTGTAATGTAATGAGTTGAGTATATATATATGTATGTTTTTTTCCCCAGTAATGTGTAGTATTTACTGTCGATCCTGATTACTATCGTATCTGTATTTGACTCAACCTATGACGTAAAGTAACAGGTCTGAACTATTAACTATATGGAAACCATCATCAGAAATGATGCTCACGACCACGAAAAATCCAAACATTCAATTTTCAAGTCCAACCGTCAGTTTTTACTTTTTACAAGTGTGTATATAGTCATATATTCATGGAATTTGTTTGTCAGTACATAAAAGTGCAATAAGAAAGGATGGTTACTCGTAAACTCGTTATTACATGGATTTATCGCATGTGTAGCGTAATCACTAGGAAAATGGAAAGTGATTTCAATTTTCATTCCTATTTGTATTTAAATTTTGTATTTTCAAGTCTATTACATCATCGCATGGTTATATAATGGTAATGGAACCTCTGACGCGGTTGTAACTGTAACGTTTGTAGAGAAAGAGAAAGAGAGACAAACAAAAGCTCGGCGTTTCAAAAAGAATTATGGTATACAAATAGTAGGTAAGTATAATCTGTACGTAGAAAGTGGAATTGGCTCAAGTAATTTCATATTAATCCCAAAAAGTTCCATTTAAATACCAATTCACTTTCTCATGCTTTCATTTAGGCAGTAAACTGAAGCATAAATATCATTATAATTTGGATGCAGACGTCATAAAATGTGCACTTAAAATGTAAATGATGTTATATTTAATATTTAGTTTTGTTCATTTTCCCTTTCGTAAAAAAAGTCTTGACCTTATACTATAGACGTTTGTTTGTTCACTGAATTTCAATACAATCAAGTCCATAATATACAGTATAGGAAAATAGGAACTGCTTATTACCGTCAATTTTTTTTAGTTATTATACCGATGCACATATAGTCAGGAGTCCATGTGTAATGTAATGTTTAGGCTTATTCAATAATGGATGTTATATACAAAAATTGGATTTAGATTAGAATGCAAAATTTGATTCGTTTTTTTTTCGCTCCAACCTTCTTCGCGTTTTTACAGTTGTTTCTTAACGTAGACATTGTTAATTAATTCAACAGCAATTTTACTACACTTCTCGTCCACAATGTATATTTTCCACAGTTTTAGGTTACATTCTAATGGTCCATGCTATGATAATCATTTTTATTCCTCATAATACATGAATTACGAATCGAAGCATGGAAAGGTGTAGAGTATAGTGTAGACTGTATAGTGTCTAGTTGTGTAGTGAATGGACACACACACATGCATGTATCTGTACATAATAGAATCATTCAGAATTAAAATGTTGTGAATTGTGAGGCTCATCTAAATCATCCTTCATTACATCATATTACATCATCATATTATTGTATTGTATTCTCCAACATGTGCAGTTCCCATTTGAATATATCAATTCACAAATAAATTTAGAAGGACATGAACGATTTGGTGGTGCGTCTAGTCATTTCTCTGTATCTCTGTATGTGGAAAAACACAACAAGGAGAAGAAGATTAGTGCAAGTTCTAAAATGCTAATACTCAAATTGAAATTGAAATTGAAAATTAAACTCAAGCTCATGGTAATGTCAACTTTAATGCAAATGGTTAAATAATTCCTCCATGTCAGTTTTTGGTTTCACTTCACATTAAGGCTAAACTCTTTGTTTATTTACTCATTGCTAGATATTTACAATTTCTCAGACGTTGGATTTTGTATAATAAATAACATCCGCGCAGTTTACACTTTTACATACTTTTTCTAGGGTATTACACAAGGGCGCTTGAGCTAAAAGCTTTCCCCTCTCTGCTGCGATATCCTCAACATTATTTTATGATGCAAGGATAAGGATATGTTAATAACAAAAATACAATAGCTGGAAACCCAAAACTCAATTTGTATATATAAATTTGATGAAATATGCAGGCTTATTTTTTATTTAAAGAGTAGAATCTTCATCCGTGTGTTTATAAGAATATATTATATTAGGACTTGAGAGAGATTTGCTGTAAATCTTAATATGATTTCATGTAGCATCATCATTATGATTGTACTGTGAGCATACTGTATAAGGACCTCCAATAAAACGAGAGTTGAATGGAATCTTAAATCATGGAACAGTTTATCGTTAGTTTTTCCTCGTTTTTCCTACAAGGATGTTCGCTAATACATGTGTAAGTGCATGTTTTTATTATGGAAATATCTGTACATATATGTGAAACTTGAAGCGTACCGCTTGGTTCATTCAGTCTAATTATTTCTACGAGTTTTTAACAGTGACGTTTCATATGAGAGTATGTATTGTGATTCTTATGAATGAGTAACCAAAAAAAAAAAAAATATGTATGGATTACACATACACACACACATAGGTATTGCTTCAGAACAATCCCGTGAATGAAAGAATAGGAAAAGCCAGTCTGTTGTGATGAGATTTATTATTATTATTATTGTTGTTGCTATTGCTGGGAGAAGAGTGACTTGACTGACGAGAGATGTTTGAAATTGGATGAGGTGCTACATGTATTTACTATTTATGTATATACTTTCACGTTATATCCATCAACTCGACTGATACGCGACTGTCGTCTTCGTCGTCTACGCCGTCATTATCTCATAAAACGGGGCTTTCTCTAAAGTGAGATTTACATGTAAATGCGAAACACACATTTAACTTTTAACTTCCTCCGCGTCCATTCATTTACCTGTACACACACTCTCTGCATATTAACGGGAATATTACTTATATAGACACACACACACCACACAAAACAAACAGAAATAATGTGCTTTACCCGCTTTTTCCAATGGATGATTATGTTCGTCTTAAAATGTGTAGATGTGCGTTACAAATGTGTAGATATGCGTAAAGGTAGCTTAGGATGAGGATTATTTAGGAGTAAGTTAGGATTCCCTAAGATGTAATGTAAGGATATATACAAAAAGGTATGTGATATATGAACGGGCGTCTCATTCATCTCATCATGAACCTTCTTGTGAGGACGAGGAAAAAGAAAACTGTGTGCGAATGAGCGAGTGAGTGAATATATAAAATTGAAGGTATGTGAGACTACAGATACAAATATCTCCATCACAAGTATTGTATTGTTAATTGCGAATAAATGGTGATTAGTGGTTAGTGTGTTTGTGTACCACATGAAATTATACTATATGATGAATGAATGAAAAGGGGGTTGCGATATAATATGAAAATTATATGTCCGTGTATGTACTGTACAGTACAGTACAGAGCACAGTAGATCAAGATATGGATAGGAGAGCTCAGAATTGGAATTAGATTGGAATTTTTGCTTAATTGAAAGTACGTGGTAAAATAATGGGAGATATATTATGGGATTGTTTCATTTTCTTATGGACTCTGGATGTGTCAAGAATGTGTCAAGAATGTGTAGTGGGGAGATGAAGAATAAAAAATAAAAATAAAACAGTACCGTCATAACATGTATGTATGTTGTTCGCTGTTGTTGTTGTTTTTGTTTGTTGATTTTTGTTGGTGGTGTTGGGCAGTATGGGAAATGTGTAAATGATCAACAAATGCATGAGGATAGTTGAAAATTAAATTGAAAGGGAGAAAGATGTGTATGAGAGAAAGAGATCCTGAGGGAAAAGAAGAAGAGGAAATGCAGATGAAATATGAAGGGATATATATATAGTAATTGATACAGTTGTAGATAGTATAATATGTGAGCTGGATTAACACCTGTGGAGATCATTAGTATTTTCCATGTTTCAACGCAATGACTTGACAAAAGCCCATTTGGAAGAGAGTGAAGAGACACGTTTCAAATGAAAACTGATTGAAAGTGAGCGTCTCGTAAGTCTATTCTCTCTCACTTTGTCTCTCAATCTCACCACCACCACCACTACCAAGTCCACTCTTACTTATTTACTTACTTACTTACGTTCCTCTAACTTCTAACTTTCAATAGGAAAAAGAAAAAGAAAAAAAAATTCCATCATGCCCATATTGTATAAGACAAGTTGCAATTTAACAATCTACAATTCCTTCATGCGACTTTAGATTTTCTTTGTTGATACTCGGTTTAAGCAGGACAGGACAATAAATATCATAATGTATGTATATACATATGAACACATTTATTGATGCATGTAGTACATTGTAGCTAAAGGCTATGAATATGATCTACAATCTATAATAAATTCTTAAGGGCAACAACGGGCAAGTTGTTGTCGAATGGATTGGATGCATATACAACATTTTGTTGAGCGATCAAAGATCAAAGATGATATTATAAGAAAATGTGAGTTTCCTTTCCTACATTGTATACTATTATTATTATTATTATTATTACAGTATATAGAATTAAATGTGATAATATAATGATTGCACAGGGAACAGCAGAGTCGTTTGAGTTCGTATTTAGATTTAGTATTTGGTTTACATATAAATATAAGATAATATACAAACGTTACACAATTGAGGATTGTAATATGGGCAAAATGGTAACATTTAGGAACAGTGTAATATTTCCATTTCCATGCATGCACATGTATTGCGTATTTAGTATTTGCATGAGTTCAATATTCACATGGAGCAGACCATATATACATATTAGAACGAAAAAAAAAATGTATCTAAGGAGAGAATCTCTTTTTAGTTGTTGTGATTTATAGGCGTAGTGCTCTATTATTTGACCATGTACCCTTTCACTTACAAAGGAAGTAGGTATCTACGAACGAATGTGGATAATATATTAATTCCTACATAATCACATATCTTCTACTCTATACTTGTTTTGTTACCAACTCTTCAAGATCAATCAATACTTCTCAATCACACATTCTTCTCTTTCTTTCTCTCTCTCTCTCTCTTCAAGAGTCCGACTTGAAATTGTTTCCCATTACAATTACTATTATTACCATCACATGTATTCAAATACATATCAACTACCCTGTTACGTTTTACTCCTCATACATTTATCCGTTTATTTCATTACTCTGGAATTTCAATGGAATTCCAATTATCAAGTTTATTGATTTTATCTTTGTTTACTTCGTATGCATACGTACACTCATTCTCGCTCGTACTTTACACAGTCATTATTGCACTAAAAAGGTCATAAAATTGTAGCGAGTAGTGGGTCTCGTTGTATTATGTACATACAACTAAAATTAGAATTTTTATCTCTCTTTTACTTTTACTATATGAAACTGTTTTTTGCACTGTGAAGTGGAGAAAACTGTTAAAATTAGGTTTTCTTTGGTCAGAGTTGGAGAGAAGTTTTTACGGATGCTTAATCGGAATTGGAATGAATTTATTTGCTACACACAATTTAAGCCATGGATTTTTTTTGAGTAGTATATATATCGTATATATAAAAGGGATAGGAGTTCAAATAGTTGGGTCAGAAAGGTGGATTAAACAAGGTTAGGATAATTAGTCAAAAAAGAAAAAAGGCTCAACCTTATTTAGTCAAGGGAAAGAAAGAATTCGGACGATTGTTTGTTACACAACAGACAGCGTCATCGAAACTAGGAGGACAAACGTTTGTATCCACTTTGTATCGACTCATTGTTGGAAGTTGGAAGGAAAAACTTTACATTACCTTACTCTGTATAGTTCTGCTATAATATTTCCCATTTAATAATCGGTCCTGTGCAGTATATTACATTATATTTTGGATTTGGACTTTATAGTTTTGAATACATATGTGCATGCATAGAGAGACAGACAGAGTATATACCAATACCAATACCAGTACCAGTACAGAGAGATACACAAAACAAAACTCTCAATCTCTCTCGTTTCATTCATACGATTAGCTGATACAATATTTAAAAAAAGGTACTTCTCATCTCGTCAATATGATTTACAGGGAAGATATATATATTATATATTTTATAATAATACTTATGAGAGAGTAAAGACCAGTGACTAGTGACTATATAATATTATATTGTGTGTATTTTATAGTAATAGTAAATGGTTTAAACGTTTAAAGGCTCTCCATCTCCACCACTCCACATGTGTATTGATATATTTTTATGATATTCTATATATATATATATATGTGTTTGTTGGTCTGCTGTGATGTACTGGCTGAAGAAACCGTTCTGTGTGTGTTGTTTGTTGTACAAAGGGGAGGCAGTTCATGCTGCGACTCGTTTACTTGCATTCCTTTGACTATACCACACGCTGACTCAAAATAATGCACCACAATTTTCGCCTTCGCCTTCGCCATTGCCCTAAATAATTATATGTAGTGTAACAAAGGAAAACTCGCATTCATCAGTTCATTGATAGATTGTTGACTAGTTCGTTTGATGGTTGATAGCCTCCACAATGATCTCCTAGCTTAATCTAATAAAACATTTACATTTATTATCACTGCAGGCACATACAACACACACACACACACACAATCCACATGTGCATTAAAACATTTATTTATACCTATATATACAAGATATTTTTGCTCAGGAGATGAAAATATTATAGATAATGAAGATAAAGACAAGATATTTGTATCATAATGGTCCCACTTTTATTCCATAGAATAAAAATGCATACGCATACTTTTCTTATGTAATATCTCAGGTGGAAATTTGGGATGTCGGAATTGCACAGGTACATGAAAAACAGGGAACAAACAAACCAATAGAATAGAATAGAATTTTCAAATGTGCAAAAATTTTAAAGAGATTTTTCAACTCTGTATGGAGTATGGACATTTCAGTGCTTTCCCATTACGAAATGACCAAGAAGGCGCAAGGGAATAAGAAGAAGAATCCTGAAGAATAATACATACAAAATGGAATTTTTCATGTAGGATATTTAATATTAATAAATATATGACTTTTGATAAATGAGATTCTCTCCATTCACAATAATAATCTGAACATATATGGAAAGAGTTGAAGTTGGAAGTAATTAGATTCGTCAGAATTTTGTATTCCTGTAACTGGTCAAAATGATTCATGAGGAACTTTTACTGATTCATCTCTCTCTCTCTCTTTCGCCTGCTCAATGCCTTGATCTTGTAAACATTTTTTTCATTTTTACAAATCTGATTGTCTCCCCAGTACATTGGTACTGGGGAGACAATCAGATTTGTAAAACGTAAAAAATTCCAAGTTCTGTCTATCGTTGTAAAAGGAAAATTGAGGGGGAATTGAGAAGGATGTTGAGCGCATACAAAACTGCGTATACACGTCTAAAGAATTTAATATTATAGGGGCCAAGAGTCACTTGAAAAGAGAAGAGTCACTCAATATTTCAATATTTTTACAAGGAACTACCACACTCAACTTTAAACATAAACTGCATACAAAATACGATATTTTGTACACTTACAAAAGACGTGAAGGCTTAAAGTATATGGAATAGGTAGCTCACATCATAACAAACAATCAAAAAAACTTTTCCGTTTCGCCAGAAAATGTTAATTTGTCTGTTTCAAGTTTCAAAATGCATAATAGGTCTGTGTGTATTGTGTATGCATGTATCAGTAATCAGTTAATCAGTATATGATTATTATATGCAGTGTCTCTCAACTGTATTAATCACTCACCTCTTCAAGTCCAAACTCTTTTCATCTTGATTTCCATCCTTTGTCATATTGGAGTGGGCCAGAACCAGAAAGTGAGTCTGTCTGTCTGTCTGACTCTGACTGTCTCTGATTCAGCAACACAAAACTGATCGTGAATGACTTCATACCGTAACTATAGTTTCAAATTGGACGTCGTCGTCGTGGTCGTGGTCATCTTCGTCAGTGACTATCTGATATTTCCGGCACCCATCCCCCAAAAAAATCGTCTGTCTCTTGACAAATCATATTGCTTTGTCTGACTTTTGACTCTCTTGACAGCGGTCTTGATTTCTTCATGTCAAAGGGTGACGATGAGACTCATTTCTTCGTCTACTTGCTGTCAGACAGATGCATATATGTACACAAATTACAAATATATAAATCGTTTGTTTGTTCTCATAAATATCCCAAGTAATTCGAGTTCGACATTTGTCATTGGTAATCTGCAACAATTTCGGACGAGAGAGAGATAGAAAGAGGATCCTGATGAATATGTAATTAAGTGATGTATGATGTATTATGAAAAGCATGTTGGAATTGGAATTTGAAAAAGGCACGCTATATAGTGACCCATGAAAAATGGAAAACCACCAATATGGATACACATTGACATGTTTTTTTTCTCTTCTAAACTTCTTATTACACACAATGTTGAAATCTTCCATGTCTATATGTCTGCATTTTGTACTTATTCCATGATCCTTGATATATTAGACATAAGACCAGGCTTCATTATTCCAATTCCAACAACTTTCACACTTGGCAGTGGCCATTCACAGTCGGCAGTATTAAACAGCTCTGGGTATGTTTGTGTGTGTGTGGGTAAAAAATGTACAAAAGATTATGTATAATATAATATGTGTATAAAATGTATGTAATATGGTCGAGTGTAGGTAGATAATGTTGTTGTTGAATGGGGTAAGGAAGACAGTGGGCAGATGGACATGCTCACGTAATGTTAATGTTAATTGCTCAGGATGTCACTGTGCTAACATACAATTCAAACATATCCATATGCAAAAAGATTCACGATATGCAACATGAAGATTTATTTTATTTACGAGCTCTGTCTGTCGTCTTCTTCTTCTTCTTCTTCTCTTTCGTTTTACTACCAGTCAAATTACGTATGTTAATCAGATGAGAAACTATATATATTTCATATAATATACTTTACACTCAATGAACAGATGCTATATAGCCAGAGCCAGCGTATGTTAATATACTCAAGTCAACTCACTATGTACTTGGTATACTTATCGTACATTCCAAGTCCACGTTAATTTCATTCCGTCATGAAATTCTCCGTGGCTCATATTCCCATTAGCAAATAATTCCTTCATATGTAACAAAACTATTTTACATATTCAACATTGAGACAGTATTCAAGAACCAACCTACAAATTACACAAATATTCGACTTGACACATCTTCTTACCGGTTTTCATATATTTTTTTTTCCTCTCCTGTATGCAGCTGAATATAGAAAACATGCATTTAATTAATAATGATTGTATACAGTATATCTTTAGTACATTATGAGTTGTTGAGATTTCCTATATGTACTGTTTAGTTTTTTTAGTTGTTTGTATAAGGTGATTATGGCAAGACTTGGTAATCAGTGGTAATAAGATTATGTAGTTCATTGTCGTCGTTCAGTTGAGTTGAGTTGAGAGAGAGGACTTTTGAAAGAAAGCGGTGTAAAAACAACAAAGAAATGAATGAAATGAAATGAAAATAAGCATAATTGCTAAGGAAAAAAAATGAAGAGGAAGCTCGTTGTCCATGTCAGATAATTCAATATGCACATTATGAAACGACTTCTTCTTTTTTACAATGAGGATAACAAGAATTCTCATTTCAAATTATCTTAACTGTGACTATTAGGACATGAAGATTTTCTACGCATATAACAAGACGCACTTTTGTGTATATGGTGTATATAATATCTGTAGATAAATAGCTTGATAAATGTTCGTCTTTTTTAGTGGTGGATAATTTATTTTCCTTTTGAATTTTGAATCAATTGATGACCGTATATTATTCATAAATGTGTCGAGAGCTCACATTCATTAATTACATTATTCTATTATATGATTCAGTCGGAATTTTTTGAACGTATATATATACAATTCATTTTATTGGATAAATATTTTATTTTCCCTGTTTCATTTGTATTATATGTGTTTTATTTTAATCAGTTACTCTTTCACCCCTATTGTAATTGTAGCGAGGGCCAGTAAGTACTTTTGATTATTCTTCTTTTTTTGATTTTGACTATAAATAATATAAGAGTGAACAGAATCCGTTTGATGTTGTCACATTTTACATACTTTATGGATCATTAGCCACTTCATACATTATAGATGGACATAAATTTCAAAAGTTCTCTCTCATTGACTGTCAACATCCTACTTGTTCTACACACTCACAAAAATAAATTATTGCCAATGATAAGGATTGAACTCACGATGTTCTGTTATGAACGAACGATGATGATGACTCTTCTACCTACATAACTTTTAATCATTGTTAACCCTTACAACCACACAATAATAACAAATAACAACAGCAACAACAACAACTCGTCTTAATCTTGCAATAAATTTTGTGGCCAATTCTCAAATGTTTTGGAATCGAGAAAAGTGTTGACGCATCCAAATGTATTTTGTATTTTCCAATGGAGAATGTGCATAATATATATTCGTATATAGTTATTCTTATTGTAACGGTAAATGAAATAGAAAGCACTCAGGGTCGAATCTCGAATTCCTCTTGTCCACTTCTCTCTCTTTCTCTCTCTCTTAATTCATTTTAACCATCTACAATTTGCAATCATCTTGTAAACTTATTCAAAGATGAGATAATATTTATTATAATTGTGTTATGAATATGAAAAATCATTAAAGTTCAAAAGTTACTCTTGAAAAAAGAGGCTTTTAAAAATGAATTGACGTTCAAAGACTTTCTGTAACGTATCGTCCAGTATGTACTAAATGTACTTAGTTGTTTTCCTATATTGATATATATTGTACCTAAATTTACATGTACATATGCTATGGGAGATGGGAGAATTAAAAATTGTAAAAACTATAACTGTTGAAAGGAGAAAAAGAAGAAGAAGAAGAGAGAAGAAGGAGAAAAAGAACTGTAAATTGTTCGTCGTGACTTTTTTCTGGTTACTATTCAATTTCATCCCTGATGCTGGCAATTAGCAGATGCAAATAAGTGTTTAAAATTCATTTTCAATTTCAAATTTGACTATAGGTATGTCGAGTATCTTTAAAAGACTGTTTCTTTCTTTGAGGTTGTTTGCACCATAAATATTGTGAATTGTGATAAAACATAAAACGTCATAGAATGTGAATAAAGATGAAGGATAGACATAGATAGATAGACATCGACGGAGACAGAGACAGAGAGAGAGAAAGAGAGAGAGAGAAGGAACGAAATTGTCGATAGGATCAAAATTTGAGAGGACTTGAGGCATAAGCAGCGGGACCCTCGACAGAAAAACTAAACGTAAAGTGCTTCACAGGCACATAGATTTACAGTGTATATTATACACAGACTACACACTGGACTTATGGTACAAGTCTAAAGTGTAAGGTATAAAGAGAGAGAAAAGACATTCGCGCAACAATCAACTCACTCCAACCAACGTCAAGTCAAGTTTACAATGAGAAAATATTATTATTATTATTATTATTATTATTACTATTATTAGTAATAATGCTAATAGTATCATTGAGTGAAATGCCAAGAGGCTGGAGGGCACGAGGAATCAATGATTGAGCAATAAAATAACGACATTGGTGATTGTCAATAATCAAAATATAATATCTTGAGTATATAAGAGTATTATATAACGAGGGAATTTGTTTTTGCTCATATTCAGATATATCAGTAGCCTAGTAAATCTATATAATATTGATGATGCTCATGAGGATGATCACACTGATTACTGTTATTACCGTTCCTACCTATTGCTATTGATTCTCTTATTCTCTATATATTGACTTTGGCTTTGATAGAGTTGAACGTAAAAAAAAAATGCAAGTCCGTATAGACATTGTAAATGGTAATTGTCACATAATGTAATATAGTGAGCGAGCACGATTTTTCAGTGCTATGCATTTAGTAAAAGGTATAGAGAGAAGAACAAGAAGATCCAAGAGCACATGCATCTTCCTATTTTACATTTTAAATTCTAATACCCAATTGATTGCATATAAATGTATGCACAAATTACATACATTTTTATTTGCATTATATCTGTACAAGTGATTCTCAATATATAGCTGGTATATTCGCACATTTGAAAGACCATGAACATCTATGTAGTATTTATTATTAATAATACATACGGAATAAATGTTTATTTCTATCAACTGGTTATCATATCTGTACATGTAATATATGAAAATCAATAATGACAGTAGTTTGATTCATTGAATTATTGTGTGGAACAAACAAGAAAAAAATGTCGAGACAATAATGGATCATGACAGGAGGTCAATTGATGGGAACAGAAAGCCATGTACAAGAGGGAAATTATGTATGTATACTTGTTTGTACTTGAAGTCACCATTTTCATAAGTCTCAAACGGTTTAAAACAATTCTACGCATACACACACACACATTTTGGTTGTTTATACAGCCATGTTCATCGTCAAAAAAAAAGTAAAGGAAGACAAAAGATGGATGAGACTTCAAATATTCAAAATCCCATAGGTAACTGCGAAAGGAACTATGATATTTGCATTTGTGCACACATGTATTCAGATATTCAGGTAGATGTTCCCAAGACAGAAATCGAGAAAATCACTTCCGATTAGACCTCGGTTGGACCAATCTTCAACTTTTTTTATCCTTGGTCTCGCATCATCCATTCATCTCATCTGATGCAGATCACTGTTTTTATTGTCTATCTAAGGGTCAATTTTCCTGACACGAATCTCGACAGGCCTCTCATCTCATATTCGTATTGTTATAAAATATTCTATCTCTCCTTATCCTTTTTTTTGTTTTATGTATCTGTATATATGGTATATGGATGGACTCTCGGCCACCGACCAATATTACGTGTGTGAGTGTGTGCAACGTTTAAAATAGTGTACTGATGATTTAATGGTTGCTCTTGCATGTTTGACAAAGAGAATATTTATATATTTATATGATAATCTGTACAAAGGGTTTTTTTATTTTTCTTCTCGAGTATATACAGATATGTATATACCAAGATAATTACGTGGGACTCTGACGAGTCATTCAGAGAGTCCGATTCACAAATCTATATGCATACTGTCACACACATATGTAATAAGCAAACGAGTGTAAAAGTGCAAACTCCTCTTCCTCTCTTGTATCAGTATATGGTCACAAATAAAAAAATGTGAAAGAGTGTGTAACATTGAAAATTCAAAATGCTACAAATTACATTTTCATGTCCTGTTAATTTTCGTTCTTAGTATATATATCTACTCTTAATATTTATTGTTACTTATGACTTTCGAGTAAAAATAATGTTGGTTTTTCCTTTTTCGTGGATCATGATGACATTCAGAAAAATTTCAAATAGAGCGCATGCAATTTTAAATTATCGAATATGGTCATCTATAAAAATAAAAACGTTTTGAGATGCTCCAGCATGCAACCTTCATTCACATGACTTGATATATTGATATATTGATATATTGATAAGTATATTGTACCTTGAGACATGAGAGGATAATTCATTCACGAATCCATATGCACATGCACGTATACGTACATTCATACTCGTATTAAAATTGCCGTAATGGGAAGTCGCTTTAACTAAATACACTAAACAAGAACGGTACTGAGAAGAAGAAAACAACGTCTACATGGAATAGATTACATAAGAAGAGGAAAATTAGCAGAAAATAAATGTGCAATTTGTGTAGTCGTCAGTAATGTTCTACAAATGAAGATCCAAGATGGTCATGCAAGCTCTTGGGATTTCTTAATACTCGAACAATATTCATATTGACTCTCCATAAGATATACCTACATAGTACATAGTCAGAATCCTGACTCTATCTGTCTACATACCAAGGAACACTTTCCTTTTTTATCTCCCCTCGCCACACAAACACAAACACATATACCTCACCTGGCTCACCTGAGCTTAAGTGTTAAAGTTAACACAGTAGTGGAGACGTGAGCTGATCCAAATTACAGAGTCCAACAAAAGTCAGTGACGAGTTTCAAACGTCAAACTTTTAAATTGAGCGTTAAGCTCATACGTAATCGTGATAGCAATAATAACAACTGTACACACTTGATTCATCTACAGATATAATAGCTGAGAGCCATGAATGATGAATGTCCATATTCCATATACATAATGTAACTTTGCATCGGATTTGTATATTTAGGTATTTGTTTAGGAAATTGAAATGTTAATAACTTTATGTACATAGACAACGCATGCAAAAAAAACACAAGTAGGAACTCTACTGTTGATTATAAAAGAAAAATCAGAGAGAGAGACAAACAGACAGATACACAATCACTCACTCGTAACTACAACTACTGTAATCTGGTAACAATATCAATAATTCCTTCCTTTTCCTTTCAACTTGATTCGATATCATAATATGAATCAGGTCATCCTTCATCTGTCTTAAAAAAAGAACTCACCTTCAGTATCCTTCAAGTCTTGTTTTATTTTTACAAAACTTACCTTCAATTGAGTCGAGCGAGTCCATGGATACTCTTATCTTTTGTACATCATTTACGATTTACGATTTATCCTGTGTTGTAGCATCTGGCCCGTATAGTTCCAATGATTTATAAATAAACACAGTATACAGATACAGATACAGTGTCCATGTCTATACATGGCGCATTATTATTATCCACATAAGTACATATTAGCGTCTCTCTCTGCAGTCTGCACACACAATCATATACACATAAACTCATGTGTCTGATTGTTTTTTTGGTTTTAAATGAAAACGGAGCTCCTGCTCGTTGTCAGGTTGTTCACTCGTTGCATTATTATTATCCTTATTACAGACCCAACTACAATTTAGTAATTGTTTGACTGCATAGTCTAATCAGCGTCTGTATATCTTATTTCGTCAAAAGGGAAAAGAGTTTTTAAAAAGGCTATAATATATTTACTCAAGTGTTCACGCACAGATTTACTTACCTGATGTGCACCCCGCATGTACATGACATCTCTCTGATTTCTGCCCATTTATGTACACTGCCAATTGAGTAGTGATAAGTGGAAAATGAGAATCAAATGTTGTATGAAATTATACTATTGGATTTTTTTGGGGGTTGTGAGTGGACGCTGCACACACATCAAAACATCAAACTACCGACCACTCAAATGTATGTACGAAAGTACGATACATGTGTACTGAGTCTGTATAGTGTGTAGTTTGTGTACTGTGTACACATGAAGTCATCATCAACCATGTGTATCAATAATGAGCAATAAAGTATTGATGAACATGACAAGAAATTCATTTGTGACCAAATCAGTTCTTGTAAACACCTCAACTCACTCATCTCTTTCTCTCTCTCCCTCTTTGAGACTCTTCAATTGACACATTCATTATTTATACGACTGCTGGTTGTACTACACTTCTAAACTATGGGCAAAAATCTAATTATAGATCCAAAATCAAATGTTACATAATTCTACGTAATTAATTTTCCGACCTACCTCAAGGCCTTTCTCATGATTAGTGATTGGTTTATCATTAAAAGGTATAGACTTGTACAGGACCGTCACAAAGTATGTACACATAGTTCCCATGTGTTTATGAGTGGTTGGATCATTAATTTACTCTATGTCCGACAGTTGATGGTTGATAATGAGACAGAAAATAGGGATAATACGAAATTTGATCCACCTATAAACAAAATGTGGACGCTACACACACGCTTAAAATCGCAAAAGCAGGCGACTGGATTTTTTGTTTCGTTCATCATCAAGTATCATCTTTCTTTCTTTCTTTCTTTCTTTCTGTAGATCTATTTATGTGTGTACACTGTACTTACAGAGTAAATTGCAATTGCAATTGTGGAGTGGGTAGGTGGAGAATAGTGGAGATGTCTTGATTTTTCCCATTTCACATATATACATATATATGTATGTGTATGTGAACACAGAACACAGATAAAATATATTGACTTGGCAAAGGGGAGATAAGCGTGTGGAGAATAAGTAGAAATACACAGAGATAAATAAATCATGCACTCTCCTGTTTTGATGTAGTTTGTCTTGTTCCAGTCCATCTCTACTATGCTTTAACGACTAATTAACCAAGCCAATTGGGATTGGGATGGATTGTACAGATACAGATACATGTGTGCTTAACTCATCTCATGTAGCGTACTACAATAGTATCTGTATATCGTGTGTGTGTGTGCAATGGGAGAGATGTGAATGATGACTTTTGTATACTGTGATAAAGTTGAAATTCTTTTATTCAAATCCTCCTTTGAATTTTTCTACCATTTATCTGTTGTCAAAAATTTTTGTCGTTTCTGAACAAAAGTCATATATTCATATTCAAATAGGCTTGTACATTTCACAGTATACATGCTCATTTCATCAAATACTGATATACATTTCCTCGACTATCTCTTGTTTCATTCATCTTAATTTTGTATCCACATCCACATGCACACGTGAATGATATGACCATTGTATTATATTGTGCGATTTTTTTTCCTCTCTTCTTCTTGTAATTGTAAATTGTATACTTACTTACATGATAAATTATGTATGGGATTTGTATGCATCTGCATACGCATGGAGATGGCATTTATTTATTATATCATTACAAATTACGAGTACAAAAGCTCCAACTGTACAGAGATGTAAGGGGATTTTTATGAATTTGGAATTTGTCGTAACACAATTATACGTTTGGTATTTGGTTGAGATTGTTGCAATTTTTTGTTTTTTTCGTGGTGATCTTTTCATATTTTGTAGGTAAATAAACAAAACATTGAACATTATACTTGACTTTTCCATGAGCAATTAACACAACTTAATTGTTCATACGAACATTTTAATGAGGACATAAACTCTGAGAAAACATTAATTTCCTCAATATGTAATACATAAACATTTATTATCCATTACAAGTAACAAAAGTCATTGGAAATACTATTCAACATAATAATATATCCAGATATATTTTGTTTTGTACTGAATCTACATTTCTTTGTAAAAATGAACAGTTACCGCATCAATGCATGTTTTTAATTTTATGTTTTATGGGGCTCGACAAAGATGAAACAAAAATGCCAAAATTGCATTGTTCAGTGTTGCTCATCACAAAATATTATAAAATAAAACAAAATATACAAAAGTCCTCACGTGGTCAGTATTGCAGTTAGCAAACCGTATTTTGGTTTAGATTTTCTCAACTGACAATAAGTAAGTGTACTTAGTAAGTGTTTTGTTTGAAGCAGTGGAGCCTTCCTCACCTCTGGAGCAATTATTATTATTGTATTATTATTGCTCCAACTTATACATATTCATGGACGGTGGGACATATTGCACACATTGGACATTATTTGCCAATTGCCAATTATGTATCTGTACATGCAAAAAATGAGTGGAGATTCAAATTCTTCTTCTTCTCCACGTCTTCGTCTTTTTCTCTATCATAAATATAGTTGGTGTAAATGAGTTGAGGAAATTAATTTTAAAAGTCGTATGCGCTCACATGCTTCTGAATGATAATCACACACACATCATTGGTCAGGAGTAGATATACATTATCGTTTTGTCAGTTTGCATATTATCTCATTTGGAAAGTTCACGACTCGACTCACGATCAGGATTTTAAAAAGAACACTTTTAAATGTGTGTCCACATATCTTGAGAGTCTATTCATCTATTGGTCTCACAATTTGTTCAAAGACAAGAAGCTCACCTGTTTTCCACCGTCACATCATCATCAGAGTTCAAATCATCGACCATAAAACAATTCTGTGGTAATGAGATATTATATTAATTATCAAATGTATACAATTATTAAAGTGACGGAAAAAAACTTTATAATTTTTTATGACTCATCAAACATTGTAATTGATGTGTATTGTGTGTGTGTAGTCATAGTCATAGTCATTCATACACTTGCACTTTTCACATACACACATCTTGCAATATGCTTAATTCTGTACCCGAGCCAACATGGAAATGTAAAATGCATGTACAAGTACATATATATACGCCACTTTACATATACAAAAGTCCATTTTGAATACGCATCCACATGAATTATGAAAAAAGAGGAAGCCTATAATATGTATCCATTTTGTTTGATCAATTCACAAACAGAAAACAAGATCAATGAAAAACTTTCAGTACGCCACACTAAACCTGTGAAGAAATTAGTAGGCGATTGGCGATGTCATCATTTGGGGGATTATTTTATGCTTTATGCATAATATGTACTATAGCATATATTAAATTCTATTTACTCATTTCACTGGTGTCAACTATACAACGGCTTAAATTGAATAATATAAAAATTACACTTTCTTTCAAATGAGGAGACTGTGATGCTGTCAAATAAATGACAGCTCGGTTTCATTCAGTCATTCATATGTGTGTGTGATGTGTGAGTATACTCTCCTTTTAGTTTATGTGAGGATTCTCGGAATATTGTATTGAAATGGAAGTACAGAATATAAGAAGGAATCTCAATTGGATTAAAAGTAAAAGTACATACTTACATATATGAGAGAGACAGAGAGGGATTTTCGTAAAGGAAAAGAAAAAGCTCTTCAAGTACAGATATATACATGTACGAATCGTACAGTACGATATACAGATACTAATAATTAACATGCATTTACTTACCTCTCCTCTCTTTTCTTACACATGATTAATTATTATTTTTTCCCCACTGTGTGTATGGATGGACGGCAGATGATTCTTCATTCATTTAAAAAAAACTCGAGTTGAGTGCTCCGCACACGCATGCATGCATGTGTATTCAGTTATTTTTACGAGTTGAAACTTCCTGCATCTTCTTCTTTTTTCAGTCTCTTGTATATTTGAGGACGTTTTATACAGCGTAAACATGCACATAAAGTACATACACTTCAATTTCTTTTGTATCCAGTCAGATAATTCTGGGGGAATAATTACACCACCAGTGACAGACTGATTATTAAAATTGGAAGGAAAATGATGTGAAAACAAATTCTTTCATCTCGTAAAAAACTTAACTTTCCCGTTGTTTCTTAAATCGTGTCATCGATCATAAAATTTTAAAAGCATGTGTGTGGATTAGAAAATGCTCGTGTCAATTGTCAACTTATACTCTGTACAGAGTGGAGTATATGATTTGAGCGATATTCAAAGTCATTAGAATTAGAATGAGAATGAACTAGTTGTATATCATTCATCTCTCTCTTCTCTCCGCCTATTCGCCATTCCCCATTCGCAATTTGCACAAAATGATGAAGATACAGGAAAATTGTATGCAAAATATATAATGAAGGATGAATCCAAAAGAAATTCTCGTAGTGTTCGACCACAACTGATATAATTCGTCGTCGCTTGTTCTTGTTGGTGTCATCCAAATAAGGTGTAGAAAAAAAGAGAAGAAGAAGAAGGGGCAGTTACTTGGCTAAAGGAAAGGAACAGCCACAGTTCTTGCAATAATATATAATACCATGCATCATAATCATCATAATAATAATAGTCCATTGAAATTCCGACCGTTGTCAGTTTATCAGCTCAGCTCACATACACATTTCAAATCACTCATTACATGTACAAATAATAATGTTATATACCTTTACATGTACATGAGTAAGTCCGAGTCGTAGGTAAATAATAATATGTGTAAGTGCGAATATGAAGACTGTTTTTTCGTATCACGAAACATATTGACGGTATCTCTATAGAGATGCTGTGAGAATGGAAAACATGTACATTGTACATGTAATCATATGAATATGTTATTCTTCATTTTTCATCATGTATATCTTATACCGACATCATGAATATCAATTTCCATTTTGCCATTTTACCATGAATTCCATGGACTACTAACGAAACGACAAAACGTTTATGGAATCACACACATTCTTCATGTCGTCCTTTGTACTTCATGATGACGACAATTATTACTACTAGTATTATTATTGGGACTGTAACAAGTAGATTAATAGCGTCAACAACTTTTGTCAACGTTGTTTTTCGTCATTGTCGCCTGCTTTCCAAAGCACTTAAAATACTTTACATATACTTTTCCCTCATGTATATACCACAGCTGACTCCAAAACAAAACAATAGAGCAATAGAAAAAAAAATACTGATTTCTTTTACTTGTATAAATTCGACTTCTAAGCTAAGAGAAACTTCTTTTCAGTTGCTCTTTATCATTTCTATCGGGAATTATACAGCTAAATTTTTAGGATTTCAAAGGAAGACGGAGAAAGGACACTTATTTCAGTTGTTTTTTCTTCGTCTTCTTGTTTTTTTTTTTTTTTGAAACGAAAAAACTTGTAAAATAAATTAGCATGGTTGTTGAGAGTAAAGTGTAATTAGTTAATGCGCAACGTTCATGAGTAATCAAGATGAGAAAAGATAGATAGATGAGATGGGAAAGGGGATATCCGAGGATCTGATCACGAAAACTATTGTTTTAATTCACTCACACACACTCGCGTCATTTAATCTGTTGTTCTCTACTGCATATCTATGCGAGTTGAATATGATTTGCTATAATTTAAATTGTAAAACCTAATTAAAAATAAAAACTATAGCTCGAGTAATAATGATAATAATAATGTTAATAATAGGAACAGTCCAGTTAGGCAATAAAAGTAAATGAATAATGAATCTTATTAGAAAAGTGTAGGTCGAGCAAAAGGGCGTGAAAGAATTGTCATAATGCATTGTTCTTCATTTTTTATTTTTGTCTATATCTCTCACAAGATTCAAAGTCTCTTTCATATATATATATATATAGAAAAAAAAAAAGGTTCTTTGTCAATACTCGAGTAAATTCGAGTATTCTCTCAAGAAATATATTTATATATATACAGAAGAGAATTGCGTGGAGGCGTTGTGATTTGGTTATTTGTGGGGATTGAATAAAAACTCTATAAGGGACCATTTCGATTTGATTAGTTTTTTTCTTCATCGTACGTCGTCTATATCGTCTATCGTCTATCGTCGGTAAATAATTATTAATTACGGATAAATGACAGAGAGACGATGAAGAGGACATGGGGCAGAGAAAGGCACAGACATGTGCATGTGCTCGCGTGTGGAGTCTTTATTATTATTATTATTTAATCTGTGCGAGCGTCATGAAAAAGTGAATGCTAATCTATTAAGAATCTGAGAATATGAAGGCTTTGAACGATTAATCAGTCTAAATGATCATAGATATAATATAATATGGTCAATTGTGCATTGAACCAACTCTCATTGCTCTTTTTTTTTAATTTTTAATTTTTAACTTTTAATAATTTATAATGCAGTAGGGCGAGAAGGGTCACTGGTCACTTTATACTGACATCCATCATCTATGTTAATTAAGAATTATTATATAATAATATACATACACGGGAAAATTACATGCTAAATTTGAAAACTATTAACTATCAACTAGAATATGGAATCCTCATGTTTTTTGACAACAAGTTAACCTTCTTTATGATAAATACTCTATTTTGTTTTATGAAAAATTAATTATATATTATATGAAGAACCAAAAAAACGTGGATATTATTAGAGCAGATAATAATAATATGATCTTCAATGTGTGTGTGTTTCGCTCACGTATGGAAATGGAAATACATAAAACATAATATAGAGTGTGCGGATGCTATTAGTTAATTTGAAGTATAATTAATATTTAACGAAGGAAAAAATGATGAAGAACATGTCGTAATTAAAGTAATGACTGAATATCAATTTAATGGATGGATTTTTTTCTTGTTTCGTTTCTAGGTTGAATGGGCATGGATGACGATCACTCTCCTCTCCACCTTGGCAGCAGCACAGCAGACCAAAGTAGTGAGTAGTGGTGGTGATACGAGCAATGGAAATGTCGCCGTCTTGGATATAGAAGATCAAAACAAAACACAGTACCTCAATCAAAATGTTCAACAAGGTAAGGGAATTCAACAATGGCCACTATACAAATGCAGAGCAATTATACCTATACCAATTGAGGATTTTCTCCATTACAATATGTATTACATAGGTAATAATATGATGTAAACTTGTATTGCGTATATATATATAGGTCTGTACAATTTTGGTTACGATGTCCACGTTCCTCCAGTTGGACAAAGACCCGGACAACAATTTCATCATGAGACCAAATCCCCGGAAGAAGTGGTATTCGGATGTTATGGATACATTGATCCCAATGACAAACCACAAATCACATACTATATTTCCGATGCTTGGGGATTCCGTCCAGTTCCAAATGGACAACCCGTTGAAATCTACTATGCATCCGAAAATCCTGATATCCATGAAACTGGTCAACATAAGAACGGACAAATTCTGAATTGGGTGGATTTAGGTTTCCCTGAGAAATGTGGTTCAGAGGCTGCTGTCATTTCAAAATATCCAGGAGGAGGAGGAGGAGGAGGAGGCGGAGGCGGAGGAGGAGGAGGCGGAGGAGGCGGAGGAGGAGGAGGGAGCAGAGCACCGGGTAGCCCAGGAAGTAGCCGACCATCAACTTTCCCTGGACCCTCATCAAATGGACCAAGTGGACGACCAGGGACTACACCAGGCCGAACACCCGTAACCCCTGGAGGAAGTTTCACTCCTGGAAGCTCTAGACCATCACAATTCCCAGGATCCACTTCAGGTACTACTCATTTTTAAATTACAAGGAATGTCTGAAATATTTCTAACACTTTTTCTTGTGACTATTTTTAGCTGGACCATCAGGACGACCTGGACAAGGTGACAATCATTACCATTCTTTTGGTAATCATTAGGCATTCTTTTGAATGCCTTCTCCCGTTTCCTTTGTTAACAAATATTTTGTACTAGGAACCTTTGGACCCAACGGACCCGGAGGCCCAAATGGACCAAACGGACCTAATGGACCAAATGGACCAGCAGGACCTGGAGGCCCCGGAGGCCCCGGAGGCCCTAATGGACCAAACGGACCAGCAGGACCTGGAGGCCCAGGCAGTCAAGGCCCCGGAGGCCCTAATGGACCAAAAGGACCAAACGGACCTAATGGACCTGGAGGCCCAGGCAATCGAAGTCCTAACGGACCTGGAGGCCCAGGCAATCAAGGCCCCGGAGGCCCTAATGGACCAGCAGGACCTGGAGGCCCCGGAGGCCCTAATGGACCAAACGGACCTAATGGACCAAACGGACCTAATGGACCAAACGGACCTAATGGACCAACAGGACCAGGCAATCAAGGCCCTGGCAGCAGACCATCAACATCAGGGCCCCCAGGAAGCACTGGAGTATTTGGTAAAAAAATACTTTGTCAATAAAAACATTTTTTCGCAAAAGGGAGATGCAAATGACTAATGTAATTGTAACTCGTCGTATCGTACCAATGCAGGTGACAGAAACCCAACAACCCCAGGAGGAACTCCAGGATCCAACACATTCCCCGGATCCAGCCAATATCCCGGTTCCACACCCTCAAGACCAGTAGGCAGTACCAACAATAATAATTTTCCGACTGGAACAACTCCAAGCAGACCAGGAAGTACTGGAAGCTTTGGCAATTCTGGAACAACTCCTGGCCGACCAAGTAGCACAGGTAACTTTGGCGTTACTGGAAATACACCAAGCAACAGACCTGGAAGCACGAGTAGTTTTGGTACCCCTGGCACCCCTGGAAGCTTTGGTAGCCCTGGAACAAGTGGAACAACCCCCAACAAACCTGGAAGCACTGGAAGCTTTGGAACTCCGGGAACGAGTAGTGGAACTACACCAAGCCGACCAGGAAGCACTGGAGGAGGTTTTGGAAATACTCCTGGAAGTCCAGGAAGTGTTGGCACTCCTGGAAGTCGATTCCCCACCACAACTACATCAGCTGAAGAAGGATACACCTACCCAAATCCAAATTCTCCCTCTTCTAACCGACCAGGAAATTCCGGTCGACCATCAAGTTCGTCACCGGCAGGAAATACAGGAAATACAGGAGGTAGCACTAGATATCCTGGCTCCTCACCACCTACTGGCCCAATTGGAGGAGGCGGTGGAAATACACAACCCGGTTATCCAGGATCTACTGGCACAACCAGGCCCGTTACTGGTGGATCCCCAACTGGCCCAACAACTGGAAGCACTGCAACCACAAGATATCCAGGCTCATCTGGCAGCACAGGCGGAAATACAAATTATCCAAGTTCAGGCAATACTGGAACAACCAATTATCCTGGTTCATCCGGCCGTCCATCAACAACTGGTGGTAGTAATGGTGGTGGTGGTGTTTCAAGCGGGAATTATCCAGGATCTTCAGGAAGACCAACAGGAGGAAGTGGAAACACAAATACTAATTACCCTGGCACCGCTACAACACCTTCTTTTGTACCTTCAACTGGTGGAAATGGACGACCAACTGGTAGCAATCAACAACCAAGTGGACGACCTGGAACTCAAGGACCTCCAGGTACATACATCAAATATTATGACATGAAATGTTTATAGTTTACATATACATTAAAATGCATAATGATTTTAAGTACTAAAATCCTAAAAATCCATTGTCGCGTGATGTTTTTATATAGGGATTTCCAATAACAATAATGGTCAAGGCATCTCCAGATTTCCCACACAACCTGGCGGAGTTCCAAATGAATCGGAAGTGGACAGTGGGAATGCATTCCTGTACCCAACACCATCCACACCAGGTTCCTCTGGACGACCAACAACTTCATCAGGAGGAGGAGGAGGAGGAAGGCCGACTGGAGTTGGAACTGGTGTCACTCCATCTGGACAAACTTGTTCATGTAGTGCCTGCCCTAGTAATAATAATAATGGTAATAATGGAGGAGGTTCAAATGGTGGTAGTGGTGGGTCACCAGCAGCACCAAGAGATGAAGACTACTCGAATCTACCAGGAGCTGTCGTCAGCAACGTTCCTGTTATATTTTATCCAGACTGTTCTGCCAAGGCATTTTCTCGTCCAGCTGTGGTCCCTTATTGTCCATCCAAACAACCCAGTTGTAGTCAACAATCACCTCTCACCATGAAATTCCCAGATTACCCAGATAGTCAATCCCCATCATCCAGATCTGCTCGTCGGAGCATCGTGAGAAGAGCCAGAAATAGTAGTTTGTATGCTTAAATAAATAATTCTATTATTATTATAAATGGTCAGCATATACTTAATCATTTAATTATGCATGACTGCGCGTCTCACACCAAAAAAAAAAACAAACAAGAGAAACGAAATGAAACGGTATAAAATAAGAAGAAAACCATCACAAAATAATATATCCCTGTATATTGAGAGTACACGTACCTACATGAAAGAGTAATATAATTAATAAGAACATAATATCAACTTCTATGTAAATTATATATGTATTTTTATTACTTAGTATGATTATATCATAAAGGATTCAACAACAAAAAGTCGTGTATAAAGAAGAAAGAAAAAAGTAACAGCAACAACAACTATTTTTTATTATGTGTAATTAAGTAAGTATCTAAAAGAAAAAGTAATTTAATTATTCTTATACTCAACCTGTCGTATTTCTATATATTCTTACCTCTTCAAATTACTATATATATATAATATGAGATTCTCCTTCGTATGTAGGTATTACTGAATGCTCATATCCTTGCCCTGTCCATGTACTATATTATTCTATTACAAGTACTTTAAACTTTATCCTTCTCAGTCTATGAAGAATAAGAGAAAGTAAGAAAGAAAGAATTTGCTCAAAATGAATATCGAGCACAAATCATCGTTTACATATATTAAATTGTGTGATTTTTGATTTTATACTGTAAAATACCTAAACCACAAGTCTTGCCGGTCTCGATTTATGCTATACAAAAAACCTGTGAACTTCCAGATGATAAAAAAAATGAGTGAAATATATATGTAAACATATGCGAATGTGAACATAAATTATTGTAGGGATATTTACTTGCCTATGTCTGTCAATTTACTGTAATAAAATAAAATAAAAACTTGTACCTGGTCTGAATTCTCAAGTTCAGATATATACTTTTCCAATATATTTATTAATCATCTAGCAGATATTTCAAATTATTCATAGTATTTTTACTCTAATTCATTTCATTAGCTATTGAAAATATCATCATGGGAGTAAGTTTTTTATTCAGATCTATCCATTTCAAATCAGATCATTTTACTTAAATACTAGGAAGAGCTGTTCTTGTTCATGATTGTGTACATTTATATATTTATATATGTAATTCATTCATCAGTTTTTGGGGGTCTGTCGACTCTCCACAGTTTTTGAGCAAAAGCATAGAAACCATGATATTCCACATTATCTGGCTGCGTATCCTCATGATAATGTCCACCTTCCTTCACGGCTGGATTCAACGACCAACCGTGTGAATGATCAATTCGCAAATCCAAACCCGGATCAGAAGAAACAAGTACAGACTGAAAGAGCATTGGTGGACCCATCTCAAAGAATTTCAACCATCCGTCCACTTCTACGTCAGATTTTAAAGGGACGTCCGAGAAGTCTCGCATGATGTGAGTCCTTGTTGGAGAATCTTTCAGTAAGAAAAGCCCTCCAAGTCCAACAGGTTGAGATGGAAAACTTTTATCCAGTGCTTCTCGTATGCTCAAAGTGAAATCTGTCTTCGCATCTGTTCGGCGACCACATTTTATTTCCAGTACCTGAAAGTCATTTTTTCAATAGCGATTTAAATACTTTGACATTGTCCTAATGTCAATAACCATTGACAAAAGCCAATACTTATGTAATATATATATATATTATTATACATTCCAAATTACAAACTTCATTATGCTAAATTGGTGTAGCTAAATAGCTTAGCTTAGCTGCATGAATATATATACAAACATTTGCATTGGTTTTAGATTCTATTAGAATGCAGTGTTGAAATTCAATATTATATTTTGTAGAATATAAAATTAGCAACTTGAAGGCATTTCGTAATTTGTAATACTGGTTAGACGCCAGACTTCTAACGATGGATTACTATATTATTATGTAATATGTATACAACAAACTTTACACAAATTTCATAATAAATAATTTTGTCTCGTCTTATCTATATACTTTGCCTCTCGTTCCCGACGAAACCAAGAAATTGGCAAGGAGTGCACACTTGGTGTCTTCCACTAAATCCCTCTGATCCACATCTTTATCGTCCCCACTGGATGTCAACATTACTTTTGAACGATTCTTTGTCAATTCCCCTTCTGGACTAATCTTCATATTGAGAACCAACTGTAATACAAAATACAATACATTCACATTTTTATATGTACAATATGAATCAATCAAGTAGATGAAGATTAACAGTTGAAATGAAATAATTGTCATTGTCATATACTGAAGGCAATTATATATATATTATACAAAAATTATGTGTGTACTTCAGAATTCGAACCCTGAGTTGGCCAGTGACCAGCTCCAGCCCCGGAAAGATACCAACCATCCGGGAAACCATCAGCTCCGATTGATTTGGTTGCAACTGTTCGTAAATCATAAACCTAACCCAAAGAAAATGCTATTTTGTAAAATGTATAAAGAATTCTTGTGATTGTAAATGCGGGTCATATGAGAAAGAGAAATCATGACATACTTTGTTCCTATTGACGGTTGGCAATAAATACGGTACTCCACCGAGATCCACGATCCCATCCGTTCCACCTCCAAATCCTAATTTACATTGTTTTGAAACAAATTAGTACTCAAAGCATTTTTCACTCACTTCAGTTAGGTGATTTATTAAATTTATAGGCAAATAATACCTTGGGCAGCGAGATTGTATGGTTCCTGAGTCAGATCAGGACATTCTACGATGCTCACTGTCACCTATACATACATAAAATGGATATATAGATTGAGAATGCGAAAAAATGCAATCAACAAGAAAAGTATTCAGTTATTCTTCCTTACCTCTGCGTAATATTTCTTCAAATTTTCGTTCAGTACTACAAGATAAAAGGGATAATATTTTGGAATTGACCATAACGCAGAATACAATTTGATAATATGCATAAATAAAAACGATTATTTTGTCAGAAAAACAATTTACCATCTCGCAATGTTTCCAAATCGACGGGTGTAAACTCATAGACTTCAACTGGTAAATCCATTTCCCACTGATTTTCTCTCTGTCTGTGGCAATTGGCAATTCAAATAAATGCTTATACAATGTATTATCGATACACGGTAACGATAAATATCGTTAGAAGTTTACTATACAACTATCCTAAACTCGTAACTTTTTAGCTGCCAACTAAAACCAAACCTTTTGAGTACACAGTCAAAGACGAACTAGACACAAAATCTTGAATGTATTAATGTCAATTTATTCATTCTGTGAATCTGTACGATGATCATTCATTGTGACAAGGTCAATTGCGGTGTATGAGATGAGAATAGTCAGCATATTACAAAGTCCTGCTATAATTCGTATACTAATGAAATTCATACTGGTGTGGAAATGTAAGAATAAATCTCATGTTTCATATTATAGTAATATTGGTTTTGTTTTTGCTTCTAGTTTGTACAATGCATAAGTACACTTTCCTTTCATATGCATACTTACTGTGGTTGGTAAGTATATTGAGATATTTTATTTAAACGTAATAGACCACACTATGTACTTATGTAAGGCTCATGCTCAAATCTCCACAATGTAAACTTTATTGGGATATCTGATATCGTAAATCTTGTGAATTTAATATACAGTGTGGGCAAATTATTTTGTCCATAAATAATTTGCCCACACTGTATACTGCATACGCATCATGATATTTCCATTAAGCATGTAAATATAGTCAATAATAATTATTACATATTTATTATCTAAATGTAATGTAGTAAATGTAATGTAGTAAACTGGGGATTATTTTATTTTATTTTTTCCTTTTTTTAAACCGCAAACTCATCTTACCCCAGTTTTTTATGCTCCGCTCCCTGGTTTGGACACACCGTGTAAGTACAGGGATATTTATGATTGTCATTCGATTGTCAAGACTCAAGATCAAGAGAAATTAAAGTCTGATTGAAAATTACTGAATATTTTCGCTGGAATAAACTGGAATAAATCAAAATGGTAAGATAATTTTGAAACTATAGCCTTCATATAGAAATTAGCATTTTGTCCTTTGCATTAAAATTAAGACTAATATTGACCATATTTAAAAGAATCCTATTTAAAAGTCGAATCCTATTCAACGTGGACTATATTATACACTAAGAACTTTATAATAAAGTCTTTATTACATTTCACATACCGGTTTTCTAGAACTTGTCTATATAGTACTTTTGTCTTGTACATACTTATTATGTACACGTAATTATTTGTTATGCAAAATTTGTGCTTGGTGTATTTATACTTACCTTTTAAATGATGAAATTTTAATGTTTTCACGATTGACAACGTGAAATTTTGTTGTTATACACAAGTATGTAGTATCTACCTACTATACATTTGGGTACACGTAAATTCTAAGGGCCCACAAATAATCAATTTTTGTATTATACTTTCTATTTATAGAGACCTCAAATTATTTTACTCAAAGAGGGGACAGAGACTGAATCAGGAAGAACGCAATTGATCTCAAATATAAATGCGTGCCAGGCCGTAGTTGAAGCGGTCCGGACGACGTTGGGACCGCGTGGGATGGACAAGTTAATTGTTGATGATAATGGACGAGTCACAATTTCTAATGACGGTGCAACTATCATGAAGAAGCTTAATGTTGTTCATCCTGCTGCTAAGACTCTTGTTGATATTGCTAAATCTCAAGATTCTGAGGTATATTGTTTTATTATTATTAGTGTAAATGTAAATAGCTATTCTGAATTCTGAATTATTTTGACTTAATTAACTTATTTTCATATTTTATTGTGACACAGGTTGGGGATGGAACAACTACTGTCGTAATTCTTGCTGGAGAATTTTTGAAACAAATAAAACCATTTATTGAAGAAGGAGTTCATCCACGACTAATTATAAAATCCTTCCGTAAAGCTGGAATATTAGCTATTGAGCATATTAAGGCTGTTGCTGTCCAAGTTGAGAAAGGGAGTGCAGTGCAACATCGCCAATTATTGGAAAGATGTGCTCAAACATCTCTCAGTTCGAAATTAATTCATCAACAAAAAGATTTTTTCGCTAAAATGGCTGTGGATGCTGTATTGAGTCTGGATGAACTCATGCCTATAGATATGATTGGGATCAAAAAAGTTGCTGGTGGTTCACTCGAGGATTCTTTCCTTGTCAAAGGTGTAGCTTTCAAGAAGACATTTTCATATGCCGGATTTGAGATGCAACGAAAAAAATATTTAAATCCCAAAATCGCTCTTCTAAATGTCGAATTGGAATTAAAGGCTGAACGTGATAATGCCGAAATCCGTTTGAGTAATATTGAGGTAAGTATACACATATTACACTGTAATTTACACATGCATACCTATTTATATATATATACCTGTAGTTTATTTACATGGATAATACATAATATCATTAGCCGAAATCTGTAGCGTGTAATATTTTTATTATTTTAATCATTCAATGTGTAGGAATATCAAAAGGTTGTTGATGCTGAGTGGAACATTTTGTACAGCCAACTGGATAAAATTCATCAGAGCGGTGCTCAAGTTGTGCTATCCAAATTACCAATCGGAGATGTGGCAACACAATATTTTGCTGACAGAGATATGTTCTGTGCTGGTCGGGTTGTTGAAGACGATTTGAAACGAACAATGAAAGCATGTGGTGGGTCAATCCTCAGCAGCGTTTCAACCGACTTGAATGAGAAAACTCTTGGGACTTGTGAAATTTTTGAAGAGAGCCAAGTCGGAGGCGAGCGTTACAATTTGTTTCAAGGTTGTCCAAAAGGAAAGACGACAACCATTGTTCTCCGAGGAGGAGCACAACAGTTTATGGATGAGACAGAGAGATCTCTGAATGATGCCATTATGATTGTTCGGCGAGCTATGAAAAACGATTCGGTTGTAGCAGGTACTATTCCCATATTTATTATTATACATACCAACGTCGGTATGCCTATTACCTGATAAATAATCGATTTAATTCGGGGGAAAGAAAAATGATGCTACAAAGCACTTAAATTGATTGGGTAAACTATTTTTATTTTAGGTGGAGGAGCTATTGAAATGAATTTGTCCAAGTATTTGAGAGATTACTCAAGAAATATTGTTGGGAAGGAACAATCTATTATTAGTGCACTTGCTCGATCCTTTGAAATTATTCCTCGACAGCTTTGTGACAATGCTGGTTTTGACGCTACGATCATCTTAAGTCGACTACGAGAAAAGCATGCAAATGGTAAGCGAAATAATAAATGTGATAAACCAAAATTGCTTTAGAATTATATTGATATGTGATCATTTATATGTCTAATTCAATTTTTGCATAATTTAATTTCGAATTATAGGAAAACAGTGGTATGGAGTGGATATAACCAAGGAAGATGTCGAGGACAACTATGTTAAATGTGTCTGGGAACCATCCGTTGTCAAAATTAATGCAATTTCAGCTGCAATTGAAGCTGCTTGCCTCATTCTCTCCGTCGATGAAACCATCAGAAGCCCTAAAAGTGGAGGAACTGATACTTCGCCCGGAAATCCATATGCAAATGGTTCCATGGCTTAAAATCAAATCCACCAAAAAATGATGATCACTACACACAAAATTAACCACACTAATAATTCAAAAGAGTTCCATTTATATATTATATATTGATATTCCGAGAATAGTCTCCTATTTTGCTTATGCATTCGTACTATACGTAATATATTAACGAAATATTTATTTATTATTTATAAAATCGAGTACTTGCGTAAAGCTAACAAGTTAGTATCATTCTTATAATTCCTATATATTTGTACCAAGGGATAGTAATAATATATATATATATATAAACACATCTTTTGGTTTTCTAAAACTGTCCGTTTTAAAATAAATAAAGAGTAAATTTTGTATAGAAAAAAATGTGTTTATGTAAGAAATTTTATATAGAGATACATTTTTATACTTTCTACGTAAATATTTTGATTTTTAATTTGCTTTGGTCACAACTTTTTTATAACAGAAAATGTTTGTACTGGTTTTTTTAACAAGTACAATGTTTGGCGTATAATATTTAAAGCGTATCAGTTACTCGGAAATTTGGAATTACTCTTTGGCTTGGAAAGTGTCATAGTATTATTATGGTCGTCTTTGGTACAGATTTAATGTCAGGTGGTTAAATGCAACTTGAGTCGAAATATTACATAATATATGTGCTACTCTTTTTCATAGAATAACATCGTCCGCAGTCAGTGGTGTGTCATTCTCAACAGTTTTCGCCATAGTCGCTCCAATTATGTACGGCATTTCTTGAGGTTTTATACCCATGGGCCGGGATACTTTCACTACAATATCGGTAGGGCGAATTATTGAGCCTGCTGGAATTTTTCGTGTCGTACAAAGGGATTTCCCAAGTTTATTCAAACATGGTTCTTCACATTGCTGAATTTTCTGTGAAAATAAAAATTAGGATGTGCATAAGTATTGGTCTAGCTTAAATATTTGACAAGTTGTGATAGAATTAAACCTTTTTGGGTTCTCCAAAAGCAAGCTCAACTTCCCGAATAGCTTTGACCATGGCAGTAAGTTCTGAAGGTTCCAAGGAGCTTTGATGATCTGTCCCTTTCATTTTATTGTCCTTTGTAATGTGTTTTTCTATCAACTTTGCCCCTCTTGCTACAGCCGCAATAACAACTGCAAAACCTGATTAATTCGACACATAATTAATCTCATATTTGTATAAATACACAGGCATACTAAATGCAAGAGCACTTTCGTAGCCAAGTATGTTTAAAAAAAAACCTTTTTCATGGCTGGAATAACCGATTGGAGCTTCAGGAAATTCGGATCTGAATAAATCAATAACCCTCAAGTTCACATCTTTTGGTACAGTGGGATACGATGATACACAATGAAGTAGTGCAATATTGTTGTGATATTTTGTTATGATATCGTATGCATGTTTTACTGTTCGCAATTCCGACATTCCTAGAAAATTGATGACATTAGACATTATTTTTTACACACACACACACAGAATTGCACACATTCTGAAATTTGTGCAAAAATTAACTAACCAGTGGATAAGACGACGGGAATTGAGGCTTGCGCTATGTGCTATGAGCGATATAAAAAAATTACATTGTAATTCATAATTAGGCAAATTGAGAATTGGTCCAGTACATTTCATTCCTATTCGGTTTGAGACAAAGAGTTATGTCAATAAAGCAAGTACCTCAATTAACTGATAGTTATTAGTGTCGCCGGATCCAATCTTTATGAAGGGAACTTTCATGCTCAGTAATAGATCCACAGACGGCTATATGAAAAAAAATACAACGAAACAATTCATCAATATTTCATGCAGTATTTTATAATAAAACATTTCAATTTTAAAAAGTACTATACGGATGCTTTGGATTCTCCCTAACACCAAAAGCTTACAATATCCATAGGTGAAGCTGTAAACATAATTTTGGTACATTCTTCAGCATATCGCTGTAGTTCACGGAATTCATCTTCAGAAAATTCTAGTCGAGCACGATGTTCTCCATATGTTCTTCCAAAGCTATTCCTATATTTATAGTCAAAGAACAATTTAACAAATTAATTTTGTACAATGTACAACGCACTATATAAGTATATAGGCACCACAGGGTACTTTTTCATACAATGTCAAATCTAATTACGGATTATCGTAGGGAGCTTCTAGTGCACTTCGTGTAAACCTGTGAGTTAGACCTATATACAATTTCACAGACAAAGTAAATAAGTTTTATAGAAACATAGATATAGGTATATACTTCTTAATCGCATTATTCCTTTTTTATCTATAAAGACTGAAATGAAATGGAGATCGGAGAAAGTACTGAAAATATCATACTTGATTTTTGAAATTTAACACAATTTGCTCCAGCTTCTTTGGCGATTCTTATCAAATCCTTGGCTATATTGATATCTCCATTATGATTTTGTCCAATTTCAGCAATAACAAAACATGGATGATTTCCTCCTATCGGCAGTTTCGTCATCATTGGGCCATCCGTAATATGTTTGTCCCATGTTGTTGTTATACTAAGCAAATACTGTACAAAAAAAATGGAACAATATGAGTATTTCTGTCAAAATTACAATCACATATAACAACTCTAAAGTAAAAAAAGTTATAATTTCTTTCTCAATATATAACCTGCTGGACACTCATTTCCGCTGGAACTCTTTGTAATGGTTTGAATACCAATGTATTCGGCTGACTGAGTCTGCTTAGAGCTGCAACATCAACACGGTCAATTCGATTAGAATTTGTGTTCGACATGGGTAATACAAACACAAAGCAATGCAATGTAGTGTACGGATTCAAAAATTTGCATTTACTTATATATGTAATGTGTATGGACGAGAAGTATCTATACAAATGAGATATTATTTATATATTTATATGCCAAAGCAAAGAAATAACAAATGAATACAAACTAAACTATATAACTTTATTAACTCTGACTGAAGTTCAGAGTCTGAAAGGGCTGAAGCTAAGTGAAATGACTGAATTTTGTTGAGAAACCACTTGTACTTTCTTCACTTGCACTATACAAAAATTCCCCGGTTCAATTTATTTTTAGGAGGAGCAAGTTGGTTTGAAAATTTCAAAGCCGGGATATATATATTTTTGTAACCAAACACATTTCGTCGTCAATTGAAACTGTGACTATATATATTAATATCTGAATGATTTTCTCTACAATAATTTTTGGTTCGGGGAAATTGAGAAAAAAATGTACCTAGTCGAAGAAAGTGAAAGTTTCAACATTAGAAAGCTGCTCGCAATGAGAGAGAAAGGAGATGAAAGTCCCACGGACTTTCCATTTTAATCTATAGCGATTTCTTAATATTGCGTTTTTTCCGTAAGCATTCACATTCGATGGACTCTTTAAAAGCTGTTGGGACCCGTCAAGAAAAAAATTACATGATAAGTTTATGCCATTCTTACGTTTTTTTAATTATTTCTCTAAATGTCTTTCCACAAGTTACAATTTCAACTCACCTGAGAATCGAAATCAATATCATAATATGATAATCATATACACGAGCGCAAGAGAAACAGCGACAGAGAGCTTATCTGTACTCATAAATGTGTAATAAAGTTTACATGTTAAGTACAATTTGTATCATCTTTATACAGTCGAAAACTTTATTTTAAAACTTTATTTTAAAAAGGCAATGAAAATGAATAAGTATTAACATGTGTGTAGTTTTCAAATTTTTATTTTATAACCGATCCATATTTAAGTAACACAGTAACATAAGTAAGTAACAAAGATTTAACATTAAATCAAAGCAAAATGTATACATAAATATAAAGTTTACAAATATATATAGTTTTGATTTTGACGGGAAAATAAACTTTATTGTAACGATAATCTCGATTATTCAACAGTAAAGTTATAAAGTAAATTGAAATAAGGAAAAACATGCATACACGGAGCATAGTTACAATGAAAATAATGTTCAAATGTAGTTTCTCTGTAAAAAAAATAATCTTTCCAAATCCCACAAAAAGTTTTATGATTTGGCTTTCACAAAACAGTTGAAAACACATGTCAAACATTCATTTCCCTGAAACTATAGCTCCAAGATACATATTTTAACTTATTACAATTGACATGTCGAAAGAAAAAATGGAATTTAACATGACAATCTCGATACGGCTTCATACAGATATAGCGTGAGCACCAATAAATAGAAATACAAAGTATTTTAGACTACCAATAATAGAGAGATTATAATAATTTCACATCATATTGAGCTCAATTCAATATGAGCATGGAAGATATAGGATTTTTCGTAACAGATTGGACAAATGAGTTTTTAAGAGGGATGAAGATACGTAAAGAGATTGATAATTGTATGTGCATAATAATTAAGAAATTAGGTACGTGTCTAGGAATTCTTCTAAAGTTTGCGTATCCCATTTTTGAATTGACAACGTCTCCGCTATTTCTGAAAACTCGTCGATCAACACCACTTGGGGCATTTGTCCTCCTAATAAACAAACGAAAGTGGTATGGGTTGTGGGTCAATATAGTTGAGACAACAGATGAAGAAGGAAAAGAAAACTCTTTCTTAGCTCTAAATAATTTCTAGATTATGTATATAGTGTATATGTAAAGTAAGTATAGGTTTGAATTTTTACCTTTATACTTAATCTCTAAGTTTGGATACTTTCCCGGTCGGTCGCTCTTTACAAAAGCTTTTGACATAAAACAATAGCAAGAAATTTATACACATCAGAGGAACAATTTGGAAGGGTTGTACTTGAAAATTAATTTAAGTTATCAGTATGAAAATTTTAAAAAGCATATATATATACCTTGGACCTGCGGAAAGCTACCCAATTTTCACCCACATACCTATATTATGGGAAAAAAGTTCACAGTATAATTAAGAACCGATGCAAAATATTTTCAATTTGCTTCAAACATGTTTGGTACATAATATAGTAACTGTATACGTAGCATGTATTTTTTTCTTTTTACCTCTAATCTGGCTTTTGGATACTTTTTAACGACACTCTCGGTTGACGTCGAATTATCCGGTTGTTGACAACAGACAAGGCAATCATCCCTGTGAAATGAAATATTACATGTTCATAAAAAACTATTGTTTAGTTCTAACCATAAGAGAGTTTAAAATTAGGCTAGTTTTACTTTAAAGAATTCAATTCATATTCATCCAAGATGAGGCAAGATTGACATTGCAAAGCAGCCGAATTGAAACCCCGGGTCAAGCATTCTCCAGAATCCAATTCACTTCGAACGTAAGAGAACTGAAATAATTAAATAGAATTCACATCACTTTTTCAATTTAGTCCAGTACTACTAGATTATTGCGTACAGATTTAAGTGGAATTATTTTTTATTAATTTAATGGGCCATTATACATATAAAATATAAACACATTCTAAGAAAATTATTAATTCTTACCATCATGTAAACCAAACTTATGGATAGAAATACGGAAGTAGAAAACCCTTCCATATTTCCGCCTTATTTCTAATAATTCAATGTATCACACAGGCTTTGTAATTAGTACTTATCTCTCGTATTTTAAAGTTAAAATCACAATTCAAGAAATGAATCAAAAAATGGTACAACAATAATAATAATTATAATTATTGTTCATATTGTTGAATTGCCAACTCACAATCAGTTCAAACAAAACACACATCCCGCAAATTCAACGTGCCGAAAATTAGGGGGTGAGGGGGGTCTATCGATTTCGGACAAAGGGGGTGGGGGGGTCAAAAATCGGTTTTTTTTCCGGTTTACATTGTTGAACAGCCCCCCCTTATCTCTGGCAACTGTAAACAATAATGCTCCTGTCCAATAATATATGCAACAATGAAAGAAGTAAATAAATGTTTTCCTTGGAATTTTTAGTTATGGCTTCTTTTTATTGCAGAATTGGGACACATAATGAAAGACTGACTATTCATTTACTTTACAATACTTTACATATATCTGTCTATATGTTTTCATGTGAGTACTTTTATTGTGTACATACAGGAATAAAATGTTTAAGCGACGATTAATAATGATAAAATATTAAGTATCAAAAATATCAAAAATATATGTATAGTCATACAGGTTGACGCAACCTCCAGCATTACAGTTTTTTGTATTCAATTTTATTTCAATACAGTATATCATTATTGTTGAGTCTTATTCTCTTTTAATTGTGATGACACGTTCGATCCAGGAATGATTTTGGAAGCTATTCTATCCGCAGATAAATTCCATTTTGTCCTCAAACCATTTGCATTTGAATCACATGATATCAATCGTTTTGGAGGGATCCCAATGTCAAACAAAATTTCCTGCATCTTAGGTGTTGGTATTTTTGCGTTTTTCACCAATAATTCCACTTCACGAAGAGATGAATCAAAGTCCCCGACGCTCACCATGCTTTCATCGGCATTCTAAAAAGAAATACAATTCATATAATAATAAAGATGATAATATCATCAGTCATCATGATATTTCCTTTTTGTAATAACCTTGTCGGTTTTTATAGTAACTGGTCAAAATTAGATCAAGAGTTCCAACTTTACATAATCTTAAATTTGTTTCAACTTATAACCAACGTTATAATCACTTGTAATAACGTGAACAAAAAAAAAACCACTTTGCCGACTGCCCATAACAAATATATGTTAATTATGTAAATAAGTATACATAAAAATCTAATTTATGAATTTAATTAGAAAATGGCAGCAAGTCGTTACTATGGACCAGTTCCGGATGATGTTCTCCTGCCTCCTCCAAGCTATGCGTATCTGGAAAGTCATTCATTCATCTCTAGTCAAAACCATCATGTTCAGGACCAAAATCAGATCCCATCTGTATCACAAACGGAAGAGAATGATAACGGACAAGGTAATCAGAGTGCCGTTTTGCAAATGGAGCCTCGAAATTTACCCGGAGTTTATCATCATTTGAGTGACTGTGAGTCGTCTCCTTTACCAGCTAATCATGCATCACGGCTCGGAAATCAAATATTGAATATGGGATCAACACAAATTGGTTTGAACCATCTTCGGAATGTAGATAAAATGATAGTTGCAAGAGAAAATCGTACTCGAGATTTATTAGTCCGTTGTGATCCTCAACATTACTACAAAATATCCAATTTTCAAGGACAAGAGATCATGTCAGCAAAAGAAGAATCTCTCACGGATTTCTGTACAGTTTTGTGCTATTCAAACAGTCGACCTTTCTCCATTTCTGTCAATGATAACCAAGGGGGTGTCGTTTGTCGTTTGAATCGGTCTTTTGGATTCGATTCATTCTTCTTCCCCACACTTCTTCAGAAAATTGAAGTCATTTCTCGTCAAGGAAACGTACTAGCCAAAGTTGAGAAGGAATGGACTTTTATTACCCCTGTCTTTCACATTAAAAATATTGATGATGAAACCATGTTAGTCGTTAAAGGAACTTCAAATAATGTACCGTGTAAACCATGTTGTTCGGACGTTATCTACAATATTTATGCATCGGATGGCCAGTCAAGAATTGGGAAAATAAGTGTCGCACCAACCGACTATGAAAATTTTGCTATACGCCAAGAAATGAAACTTTGTTTCCCTAAAGAATTGGAATTGACTATGAAAGCTGCCTTACTTGGTGTTGCTCTGAACATTGATTTTCTCTACGGTCAAATATAATTTTTCTTTAATTATGTAAGTACTATAAATATAATATTATTTTATATTATTCTGAGTACAAAAGGTTCAAGATATATTTCAATGATAATCATTTTCAAGTATAGTTCATGTCTCTTTTTTCTCTCGTTTTCTATTGTCATTTGATATGTCAAAAATATTATAGGCACATGCATCTAAATTACATGTGTCAGCACAAGTAACATTTTGAATTTAACAAACAATTCATTAATCATGTAAACGTTTTTGTTGTTAGTTTTTCCTTAAGACTCAAAACTCAATTGCTTGTGTATTTCTTTCAGTCTGTAACTTTGTATAGTCCAAAGTCCATAATATAGTATTATTAGCATAGATTGCTTAAGGATTATCAGAATATAAACATTTTGACTGTGTACCATTAGTGTTATTCGTTAAATATTGGATATTGTTATTCATAATTTATATAGTAGATTGTGGAATCTTATTGGATTTCACTGTAAGCATTATGGAATGTAATTTTTCAAAATTTCATAATCAACAGTTTATCATAATAAATTTAGACTTTGAAGTATCTTTCAACTGTAATGCCGAATTTATAGTTTCACTTTTTCGTCAATTCATGGAATACTTTTTTTTATACGTACAAGTTATTCCAATTTGAAGTTGAAAAAAAAACTAATGGTTAAAGTTTAGAGTTATTGTCCCAAATGAAAGAAAATTTGGAGATAAACTGACGACACATTCTCTTCGTTTCCTGTTTGTTTCCCGACTATACGGACTTTGTGGATAATATGTTTTATCGGTTGGCTTGAAATGTCAACCTTTAAATATTTATCCATATATCTCTCATATATATTGTTTGTATAGCACATCGTTCTTTACATGGTAGTTGATGAGAAATGTTTAGAGTTGGAGACGAAGACTAAACTATATCATTAATATTTTATATGAAAGCCATTAGGGAGTTGTTGGTTGATTTACGGTTTATGGTTTATGTGGCTGTCTATATTATTATTACCCTTTAAATACTCTTCAGACCCTATTCACCATGTACAATGTACAGTACATGTACAATCCAACTTCCAGCTGAGGAAATCAAAGAAAATGTTGTTGGTTAAAGAAGAGGGAGAGGAAATCAATCATCAATCACCATTATAAATGTAAATTGCGGTAGAACAATTCATATTCATACTTACATGTATTTGTTAGATGTGTATTGTGCATTCTCCTTGTACAAATTCATGAAATTTATTACTATTTAAGAACAGAAGTCATGGAAAGAAAATGATAAACAGAAAAAACGCTTGAGGTTTTTCATTTTTTTTAGTTCCTAGGTTTGCATTTGTCCACGGGTAGTTTGGAACTGTATAAATACAGGAATAGGAGAGCGAGTTGGAATTTCCCATGAGTAATTTATCTATCAAGTTGGAATGGAAATAAATCTCAAAGGAATATTCTTTGCGAACACGAATGAAGCCTTATGATATTTTATTAGTATTTTTTTTTTACGACTTTCTTTTACCTTTTTCTCTTCTTTTGATCATAAAAAAATATATATATTTGTTCCAATTGGTTTGGGCTTTCCCTGTGAATATGTTCGAACAAACGAATGCATCCTGGTTTGTTTGTATATATATTCTCATTCCCCAAGTCCTCTCCTCTTTTGTCATATCTTTTGAATAGAAATTTAAATAATGCATTGTCAATACCATACAAACTGCACAACTCCCACGAACTGAACTGAACTTTCTTTTAGTCAGAATTGGACAAAAATATTACTTGACAATATTTTCATTTTGCATTTTTTACATTCTTTTTGTCTGCTTCAATTGCAAACAAACCTGGAAAAAACTTGATAACTTACAATGGAAAACTGGGATGGTGCACAATTCTATATAAAAAATTATGCTTGCTATGAAAACAAAAATACACGTGTTCAAATGTACCATTTCATTAGATTCGATTACACTCCCCGCAGATTCAACAGTCTCATAATATTTTCTCATCTCATATAGAACCTACAAAAAATGCACCTCTTGAATTTTGAAAAGTTTCAATCTCAAGTTGAGAGCTCCAAGAAGAGAAGATTTTTGATCTATGTAGAAAACTCCGTATAAAAGTTGTTTCATCATCATAAGCAAAATAAAATCCTAAAGCAAAACTCGAGAGAGTAAAATATCCAATGTATAAAAATAAAAATACCTCGCATGAAAAAGTAGGAAGGTGAAATTATTTCCATATCCCTTTCAAGTATGATTGTATTTCTACATATACAAATTATTACGTATACTTACATACGGATGGATTATGAAAAGAAAATCTAGACAGTTATGCTGTCTAGATTTTCTAGCAGGGAGTCAGACTGCCGCAGTCTCCTCGTATCTCTCATGAAAAAAAATAAACTACATAAAAATACAACCAAGCTAAAAGTTTGGAATCCGGATGTCAAAATACATCTTAAGATGGTTAATCTCACTCTCATCGCTCTATATCTACTATACAAATATATCGTACAAACAAATAATATTATGTTGTGTGTAGTTTATTTTATTACGTAAACACACACCCACTCACATTTCGCTCTCGCTCTCTCTCTCTCTCTCTTTCTTTCGCTGACATGACGCTCTTACTTGGTGAAATGAAAAAGTGTCTAAAGTACAACAAATAAAAAGTAATAAAAGAGAAAAAAAATACGATGGAGAATCATACATACTGTAGCTGTGAAAGAGCGAAAGACGCACGCTGCCCAAAGTGAAAGGGAAGTGAAAGACAGGAAATGGAAATCATGTGAAAACAGAGAAAGCTTTTCATCACATCATTATTCCATACGTACACATATGTACGATATACAAAATATACATACAGATACTGTAGGAAATGATCCTTCCATGTACAATCCCATTAAATATATACTGTGTAAACTTTTTTCTTTCACCCTCTGTCCTTTGATGTTATATGAAAATTCCCTCTTCAACTAAATTCTCTGGTGCTATTATAATTTCTAATCTCTATTTAAACACCTTGTCTGTCTGTCTGTCTGTGTACACAGAACGGCGATTGACGCTCCACATTTTTCTGATTCTGATGCTGATTCTGATTCATCTGTTGACAATTCGACCTCCTGGAATTTGAAATTCAATTCATTCAAATAAGTTAAGCAAAAAAACTATACTACATGTACAAGTCTTCATATTCATTCCATGGACAAATACATATGTATACAAGGTGTGAAAAAAGTTCTAATGGAAAAAGCTATTCGAAATGCCCTCTTGCTCTTGCTCTTGCTGGGCTTTATAAATATTTTACATTTTACATTTCCATTATCCCAAGAAACAAATTTCACTATACACTTTTAATTGTAAGGAATAATAAAATAGCAACTCTGCACTCGGAGATTGAGGGTTTCTTTACAAATGCTTTCATTCCAGTAATTTCTTCGATTTTCTCTAGATTGCCGTCATGTCATGTCATGTGATTTGAGACAGCCTTCGTCTCACTCAATTCAATTGGAGGAAATCCTTAAATATTTTGTATTGTAATCTCAAAATTGCTCGTACTCAAATTTCATGCAATTGTTTTTTTTCCTATGAATAATTCAGATGCCGTCAAATGAAAATTTCATTATTAGCCTCTCAAGTCTGTCTCTGAAGTGGGAGACATTCCAAATTACAAGTCGACTGGAGAACTATATCAACGATTCTGTCAACTCTCTCGCTCTCTCTCTCTCTCTCTCTCTCTCTCATTGTCATACCTCTTGGGATTGCCAAAATACGATAGATAAATTCTATATCTTTCGCATCTCAAGTACATTTGGCTTAAATCCGACGAGCTAAGATGAAAACTGTACTGTAATTTGGATCTCCTATAATGATGATGATGATGTACAATTTGAAAGTACACTAGATTAACCATTTACAATGAACTTTGTTCCTGTTGTTGTGACCACATGTATGTCAAGTTGTAGAGTTGTCGTTCTGGGTTTGGTCGAGCTCCTTCGTTTCATTCTTAAATACCTGTAGTGTTCCTTTGTCCTCTCGTTATCCCTTTCTCATTCCCCATATCCATACGAAACGATACGAAACAAAACGATACGATACGATACGATGAAATGAAATGAATGCAAATGACTCTTGATTTCTATGACTTGTCAGATAATAAAGAGAAAGTTGGGACTATCGTATATTTGCATAAGAACCAACGGGAAATGCTCAATTCGAGACTCGGAAAATAGTTTACAAAACGACTTCATAAATACAAACTTTGAATCGCATTTCATTGCATTGCATTGCATTGTTATGTTCTTTCTATTACCAGGTCTCAACCCCAACGACGACTTGATTCACGAAGAATGTGAACTCCCAAACCAAACCAAACCAAACCAAACCACAATCCAAACGAAACGCAATCAAAATTAGAATCCAAATGAGGAAAACCATTCCATTTCTTTCCTTAGGTATTCTTTACAAATATATATGTATACTTTCCCTCTCCTTTTTGAGTGTTTCCGTTGTTCTAATTTACAAATTTGCAATTTATATTGTGCGTGAGTTGGGAGCAAAAGCTGAACAATGCAATACGATATAATCCAACTCGGACATTATTCAATAGTATTTTCGCTCATATAGTCAAAGTTCGGAGGTTGCAAGCCCACTATGTACACATTCCCTCTCCATTTCCCATTTCAATTTTATTTCAAGTCTATGGAGAGTCGACTCATCGTTTGCATTGAAAATTGATGGACCCGAGAGAGAGAAACAAAAACCCACAAGAATATTATAAGACCAATAAGAAATTTTGTACTACATGAATACACACTACACGCTACATAATACGTATATACTATTCATACAATTTGTACATACATTTCCACTCTTTTCCACTATGGAATGAATGTTGGAATATATATACACGGCTGCTGACTGTTCGTTCCTGGCGCAAGACACACACACACACACACACACACACAAACCCCAAAACACACTCACACACTTTCTTGGGCTTTCTCGCCTCTGCTTTCCCTTTTTGTTCTCAGTGTGAGGTTGTGCTTTCTCCCATTTGGACGGTCAGAAGTTAGACTCAGCAGATTTGGATGTTCAAAGAAGTTAACATTGGAAGAAGTAAAAAAAAAAAAGGCAGACGGTGAAAGCGAGGAGGAGAAAATAGGGGAAAGGGAAAGTGTACATATAAAAAAAAAAGAAGTATATAATTTTTGGGAAGGGACACTTTTTTTGATATTTTTTTGAATATTGAATGGAGGGCTTTGTCTGGACTATCGTTTAGTGGTTTAGCCTGAATGGGCTTTGGATTATTTGGATTTGGATTTGGATTTGGATTTGGATTCAGATTCCGTTTTATACGTTTGGATGAGGAGGAGGAGGCGATCGGGAGATGATGGAGATGGGTTATGAGACTTTGAGTCCTCAATCGTTCCACTGTGGCATCTTCAGTCTCTCTCAGTCTCAGTCTCTTTAAGTCTGCTGTTGAATTGGGAGGCTTTCAGTTTAATATCGGTGGATAAGTGAAATTGAGGATTGGATATATAAAGGAAATAGGAAAGGTATATAACTGGAGCTGAAGCTAAAGCTGGAGGATAATGGAGTCAGTCATGTGGCGATGGGGACAGCCATGACTTTATGACAAGCCCAAGTTTATATGTGGGTGGACGATCGGGGGAAAGTGAAATGGTTCAGTCAACATCTTGCTCTCGAGTCTTGAGCAACTCCAATTCCAACGACCAGAACAAGAGAACTACTTAGTAATAGGAAAACAAATCACAGGGGAAATCCCTCAACTATTTTGATCCTCCACAACACAAACACAACAAAGACAACGCACAAGTTTTTTTTTTTTTGGACTTAAAATTTCCTCAGTGTCTTCGTGTTGTCCCCACTTTCCATCATCCGTTTTAGTTTTACATACGTGCATTTCCAGACCACAAAAAAAAGAAAAAGATCCGAGCGAACGAACATTGAAAAAAGTTAGTGTTGACCAGCAGAGAAAAAGAAAAAGAAAAGGAATTGCTTGTGCTGCATTGACGAGTTTATTTCGATCGTTGCAACAGGATTTTATGCATTGACGGATTTTGTATTTCATATATATACTCAAAAGTTTTTTTTTGTTGTTGGATTGTGCAATTGAATTGAAAAGGTTTCCACTGTATTGTATGAAAACTTCCTTCAATAAAAATTTCCCAGGGAAAGTTGGTAGTGAGTGAGTTCTCTCTGGCTTTGTATTCAAGATTTTGTTAAAAGGGAAAAGTTGAGAGATCAAAAGTGAATGATAACAAGGACATTCAAATTCAATGCAATGCAATGTGATTTGTGATGATCAATGAAGCCCAAAAAAACGTTCGAGTGTATTTCCTAATTAACCTTTCACTTACTCTTCCTCTTTCGCTTTCATAATGTTGCTAAATATAAATATAAACGGTGCAGTGAAATGATATAAAAAGAGCTCACGTTTTCCATCCAGTCCTCATTTGTATTACATATCTTCGTCGTCAAGTGAAGGGAATGAATTAGTGTCAGTGAGTGCATTCGTATCGATATATTCCCATACGTAAACAAAGCTAGCACACATATTGAGGATCGACAGAGTTTCTCTCTCTATTCAGGATTCAGGATTTGTCTCTTTTTGGTCTTTGATCTTTGATCGTTGTGCTACGAATACATGTTTTTTTGTGAGCTTTAAAAAAAAGTCCAAAGAGTTTGATAAATGTGGTTTTTTTTTCTTCTTCTTTCCAATTATTATGATGATGACGAATCGAGTGATGTAATGATAATTTATGGTGCAGTAACCTGTGGCTTATCGCAAGTTAAATGGACTGTGAAGTGAAGTGAATGAAAGAGAAAGAGAGAGAAAGTTGGGTCGAGCGTAAACCGTAACAATTCTTATCACAAAAAAAAAGGAAGAAAAGGGGCGGAGGGGAACTTTTTGTGTGGAGGGATTCAAAATCCAAAATCCAAAATCTGCACTCTATACAAACGACACAGACAGCATAATGACATATTTAATCCCCAGATTTAAAATGAAATCAGGAGGCACTGAGCAGATGCGACTTGAACGAGTTTTCTCACATACAAATATATGTATAAAAAATTAAAAAAAATAGAGACGAAGAGAAACGACCAACGAACAGACGCTCCAGCTAAAAGTCTTACAAAGACAATCCAAAGATTACCAAATCAAAACAGAAGTGAAAATTCCAAGAGGAAAAGGAGGAATTGTGGAATTCCGATTCCCATTTTCAAATCAAAGAAATATATATATATATATATCTTTGTTTTCTATCCGGACCAAATCCCATTATTTTCTGGGGACGACAACAACAACAAGAGAAGAAACTAGTGAGAACGAGAGATCCAAATCCAAATCCGAATCCAAATCAAAAGAGAACGAAGAGGACCAATAGGAAAAAATGTTTATAGTCGAAGGGAAAAGTTTAGATTTGGACTTGAATCCAAATCCAAATCTAAATTCCGAGTCTCACTTGAACACTGCAGAAACTACTCCTGTACAAAACTTTTCTTCCTCTTTTTTCTATCATCCTCAGAAATTTCTTCACAATCTGACGGACTGGCAAAAATCAAAATTGGTTGGGATTTCCCCGGAAGGCATTCAATGTCTAGTCAATAGCTGGTTCCAACAATCCACCAACACCATTCAAGGTAATAATTTCCCATTTCCCATTTTTCATTTCTATGCATGTGTCAAAAAAAGTAACAACAACTATATGTATAAAACTAAACCAAGGCATGTTGTTTCTGAGATGTATTCCCGAGATAAATTTAGTGTCAGTGTGTCGAATTCATTCCGAAAGTTCCAACTTCCAACTTTGTCATTAAAATTAGACTTTTCCTTATTTCCCATGTGCACACGAATAACTTTGATGTTTGGGGTATTAAGTTCGGGATTCCGACGACACGAAACTGGCTCAAGATCTCTTCCTTCGCTATCGTCAATAAATCTTCTATAAATATCCTATTTATAAACTGTAAAATAATGACGTATTGGGTGTCTGAATGTTAGAATACACAGAAACAAACTATTATTATTAGTGAGTAGTTACAACTCCACCAAAATGAAAATGAAAATAAGCCTACAAAGCCCCAGATAAATACAATGACAACTGCACGGTCATTCACGAAACGTGTGAGAGGAAAAGAGAAAGTTGGGGGCCCCACAACAAAAGCAACTTTCTCTTTCCCTCCACTCCATACGGAAATTCCTGGGATTCTATTTCAATGGAGAGTCAAATGTAAAAGGGGCCAAATGAGAAAGAAAAAGAGAGAGAGAATGAATGAATGTGGTGGACTTTGGGAAAAAAAGGTCCGAGTCGGGGGGAAAGGAAAAACGGTCGCATATAAATTGAGTTTGCGAACCTTTTTTTTTTTACTTTCTCTCTTTTGACTACGAGGAGAGAGTCCCTGCTAAAAATACAGAAGACACACACACACACACTTGACCAGCTTAATTTTGTTATATGACTCCTCTTCTGGTGGGGTTTTCATAGAGCTTCAAGCTGGAACATGGAGAGAGTCTCTCCAGCCAGTTCCTGTACATAAATATCTGACTTTTTTTCTTCCACGAAAAAAATCCAAACGTATTGGTTCGTTTTTTGTACGGGAAAGCATTGGAGTTATCTGTAGAACGGAAATTCCATTTTCGGTTGTCGCACGCTCATCCAATTTATTTTGATTCTTTTCCCATTCTCTCTCTCTCTCTCTTTCTTTCTTTCTCTTTATACTTCTTCCTTTTGTGACGTTCTTCAATATTTGGGGGCGGTACATTGGATTTTTTTCCCCTTGCGAGAGCGAGTGTGTTACAATTGATTCCCCATACATTTTTCTCATGGCCCTATCATATTTATATCGTGTCATATCAAGAGATTCCAGATAGATTGCCCCTGTCAAATCCGTGACGAAATTCAATATTTATTCCCCTCACGTCCCTCCTCCGAAGGCGAAAGCAGCTCTGGGAAATAAAAATGAAGGAGAACTCCAACATACTATAATATTTAATAATATAGAGAACGACTGTGTGACAGACAGACTCAATATCAATAGTCTCCACATTCCTTATTTGAACTTGAGCTTTTCATGTTTGACTTGGTGTAAATGTAAAGTGTAAACTTATTTTGATAAACACTTTTTTTGTTGCCCTCTTTTTTTTTTGGTTCAGCATCCATCAAATTACTTTTGTGATGATTCCTTCTTCACAACATGCACACATGCAAAGATAGCTTTTGAATTAAAATTAGTCCACTTATGTAGTCTGTATGTAAAAAAACGTTTTTGTATTTGTAAACTTTCCCTACACAGACAAAGACAAAATGCACAGAGTGTTTGTTTGTGTGTCCTTTGAGAATTAGACGTATAGCGACAGCCACAGTGAAAGTTTTTTTTTACACGCTTTCCTTTCGTAATATCATTTGACAAGCTAAGTACAATGCAAACTTTTACTGTTTACAAACTGTTTACATTCAACAGTTAGTATATATAAATAGTATTCCTTTCCAATTTGGAGCATTTACCTCTAATTTGCGTGTTATTTGTCATTTACGCCTACGAAAATCATTGTTTACCGCGTTTACACAAGTTGAAGCATTAGGTTGTAATTAAATGGCATTAGATCCAAAGACTTTCATTGTTTCTTCTTGTTAGCTGCTGCGTCCTCCAATCACAATGAATTTCCAGGTGGGTGTTTGCATGTTCGTGTGGGACTTTCCTTCTTTTTTTTTTGGATTGCATAAGAAATTAAATGCGTGTTTTGAGAACCATCTGAGGGATTTGCGATGATGATGATGCTAATGAGGATGAGAGAAAGTCGTTTTCAACGACGACACTGTGTGTCCTGAGGATTTTTTTTCAATGTGGGGTACATAATAATATACTTAAGTATTTTCTTTATGTACCTACAAGAATTAGGAAAGGAAACGAGGAGAGAATGTAATCAAATTTCATCATCAGACTATATACAAAACATACAAAAAGAGGATGTAAAGGAATTCAAAATTATGGTTGGACTGACTCAATTAGGGAAATGAAGTCGAGGGAAATGAAAATAAAAATGAGGAAAAATGAGTGCTCTGAAGAATTTGCATTACAAATTTCTACATCATTTGAATGTACAATTTACATAAAAAAAAGTCTTTGTATCGTCATTTGAATTGGAGTTTGAGAGTCTTCAGGTTTCTGTTGCTGTTGCTGTTGCTGCTCCTGTTCAACTCAATAATTCTCCATTCTTTCTTTACACAGTCTGAATTTCAAGGAGAGAAAAAAAAGAACTCCGTCTGAGATTGTTCCGAGTGTAAGGTGATTCAAGCGTAATTTGAAAGATGCTTTGTACACATGAATTTGTGTGTATTCCTCTCAAGTGGATTTTCTTATAGATTTATACTATATGTATAGAAGATTCTAAATTTCACAACGGGACCACCACAGACTCCACAGACTCCAAATGACAAGAACAAATGAGATTCCAATTTTCAACAAGGACATTTCCCCCCTCGTTTTTTACCATCACGTTCACATTACATTACAAACTTACAAATGGAAACTACATAACTCCAAATATTCCCCTTCACATGGTCTCCCACTGTCTCATTAAGTTCTCCAGGAGCCAGCAGCTCCTTATTGGAAGTTCTCCTATGGACTCCAACTGAATACTAATCGACTATAGTTTGGGAATTTGAGAGGAATTTAAAAAAAAATCCCCAAGTGCAAATTACTCTGCCTTATTTTTTCCCTACCTCATAATGTGTAAAATGTAAAAAACCTTTTGTGCTTTTGTGTTTTTTTTTCATTTCCCTCTCGTCACGAAAGCCACAGATTTAATTACTAACTGTGAGAAAAAGTGAAAATTAATGTATATGAACCATTTTAAGTATAATTTGGTTCAAGTTTAGGAAAAGATAAGGAGTCTTTCAGAATGGTGTTGTTTTATTAGATAAAATCTGGGGTTTCCCGATAACTTTTGATGCACAAACTATTTCTATTTTTAGTAGTGAATTTACAATAGAATTTGTAGAGCAAGTACACGCCGTATTGGTTCCGTATCTTTTGTAACCATTTTGGATTTGAATTTGGATTCGGATTCGGATGACGAGTTTGATGGGGAAAGTTAAAGTTAAAGTTGGAGGAGGATGAAGTGGGATTTCTCCCATTTTTAAAGCCAAGAGCATCAATAATTGCAATTTCATTTGCAGCTGACTCTGCCGCCTCCGACGGAACCGGAAATCTGTGGACAATGACGCCGTCTCCAGCTTTCCAAGTATTCAGAATTTGCTCTATTCCGTCGCTCTCTTTATTTTTTTCGACTGTCTCTTGCTCAAAATGCATTGTTTCTCTCCGGATGCTCACATTTATCCTTTTGGGAGTTTCACAATACAATGTTTTGGCATGTTTCAATATTTAAATAGAAGATTTCCCGTCCGTCCTTTCTCTTGCAGAAACTGGGGACTTCCCAACGTGGAAAATGGCCGCAACAAATTTACTAAAATTCCATTTGGATTTGGAATTGGAATTTTCCGAGTCATTATTGTTTTGAATATTTCTCGGGTCCAGTAGAAGATAATTAAGGAAATAATGAAGGTTTTTTTCCTGGCAACTAAATAAATTTTCATTTTGCAAGGATTCAAACTCCAACTGAACCAACTTTTTTTTTAAATGTGCCCATTTGACTACAAACTCAAAATTCCCTTCACATGCTAAAACTCCTTTTAATTCGTTCGAGTATTTGGAGTCTCGTCGTTCCAAATGGATGCTGCTGAGTCCATTTACTAACTGACTGTTAGGATGTTTAATTGATGGGGACTTTGACTTTGACTTTGATCTCGAGTGTAATTTGAATGCTACTTTTTTAATTACTCGAGTTGCACGGACGTCATTTGAGATCAGTTTTTCCATGGAACTCAATTTGCTTTTGGTTCTCCTTGTTTTTTTCAAGACGGATCGAGGAACAAAACAATTATTTCCTTTGGTTATCTTTGTTTTGATTTTGATTGTATTGTTGATTGTCTTTGATGGATGAAAGTCATCTAACTTTGAGCCAGTTGACATTCCAGAGATTTCTTGGAGCGTCTCTTCATTTTCTCGCCATTTCCTCCGGAGGAAACCTACACAAAACGATCAAACGCTAATGAAAAATTGATTGCTTCCACATCCAATCGTGTGAAAGGGAATCAGAACCAGAACCACAGAATTCGAAAAACACGTATTTATTACAACACATTTATATAGAAAATAAAATACTAAAATAAAAATACCAAGAATGTTTTTTTACCCTGCTCCGAGGAAAGACAAAGACAATTATTTTTTGATATGCTAGACTTCCTTCCTTTAATTGTGTGGAAAGATAATGAAGATGCAGGTGAATTGGATTCTCCAATGAAAATCCTCTGTAGAGTACAATTCGTGGGTGTTCGTTCAGCCAAGTCAAAGGAGTTCAATCCATGGCCATCTTGAATGTAGGGATCCCCACCAAATTCCATTAGGGACTGAACAATACTATCAAACTCGTAGAGAACACTCAAATGAAGGGGAGACAGGAGTTCCTCATCATCACAATTTAAATTGTTTGGATCTCCTCCGAGCTGGAGAACGAGTCTCACGATGGTCGAATCATTCTCACTGTGACCAACACACATGTGGACTAGAGACATTCCTTTCCCGGGTATCTTTCCATTTAATACCGTAGAAAAATCCGGAGCATAACGATAACGAGACTCATCCTCCGGATTTTCCATGTTAATTGATTTATCTTGAGCACGATTGAGGTATTGAACAAGTTGAGTCAAATCCTGTTGAATTCTCGTATGGTTTTTGGATTCCAATGAGGACTCTAATAAGTCTAGAAGTTTCTTCATATCCATATTATCAGCACTTTTTCACACCTTAAATGTATTCTTTATTCTATGTATACAATTTTCACACAAATTGATCACTTGATCTCACAGCGCGCAGCAGGATTCGCACTAGATTCTCATTGAATTATATGCGAAAATTATTGCGAATATTCATGTACATATTGTTGACTTTGACCAAAAACGAAAAAATGTTGGATTTGGATTTGGATTCCGGATCTCTCGGCATATCGCATCAGCCATCAGGAAGATAAATAATAAGCAATGTTGTTTCATGTTCAAATTACTATAGAAATAATATTAAATATCAACGCTTTAGACAGAGAACAGACGGATTGTGTACGAAACATAACAGGAAGCAGCAGGAACTTGAGAATGTCAACATGTATGTAAATTTGCACAAATGTCTCCACTTCCAATGAATGTATTTTGTACGTTTTTTCATTTTGTTTCATCCTCCCAAGTTTCCTTGTTTGTTGTTTGTTGTTTGTCCTGCCTTACATTTGTTCAATTACCTATAGTCTGACAAGCGTAAGCTACACGAAGCTTCCGTCTCTCATCTATAGTAATACAATATGTACAATCATCTGAAATCTAAAATTAAAAACAAATTGAGACTTGGAATCGAATTTTTATACATAATCTACAGAATATGTTGAAAAGGAAGAATAACAATACGATGCACTTAAGGAGTTGGAGTTCGGGGGTATACAGGTTGATGAAATATATGGTTGAAACGTGTGTGCGAGTGTCGTCAGCCGGGTTTACACCATTTACATAATTTCCATGAATATTTATTCACTTGCCGCAACCTCATCTTCCATATACTTCTTGTATGGTATTTGTAAGAGTTTCTCTGTTCTCAGTCTCAGCCGAACTCAAGTTAAAAGCTATAAACCAAGGAAAAGTGCAATATGACATTTGCAATTGGAATCCCTAATTTAAATTTGCATATGCAGGACTCCAGACTCCAGAAAGAGAGAGAGAGGGGGGGAGGGAGAGAAAGAAAAGGAAAGTGCCGAGAGAGAGAGAGAGAGAAAGTACAGTAAATAAAGGCCGGCCTCTTAAGCTACAAAGTAATTATGACTCACAAAGGACTTCCCATTGTTCCAAATTGTGCAATCTTTGCCCATTTCATTAACTAGACTTACCATACAAATTGTTTAATTACTCCAGCTCAACTTTCCTAAGAACTCTCCATTGTTTCCTTCCAACTAATCAGATATTTATTAAAACACATATACACAAAAAAAAACAACGCACAAAGGACAAGAACAAAATATTTACGAGTTGGAAATAAATGAGCTGAGGGAGATGGAAACGAAAGTAGAAGAAAGCTCAAGAGATAGCTAAACACTAAAAAAACAACCATATTCATCATAGTCTGTCCACTTTCTGACATGTAATTTCAAATCTACGATTTCCTTGAAAGTTTTTCTTGGTGAAAAAAAAAACTAAGGAGAAACCTTAGTTTTCTATTAATCTGACAACCGATTAATTTAAATTACATTCCCAGACTACACAGATGAAACAAAATAGATGGGATTTCATGGAATTCTAATTTTTTAAAGGGAAAACTAGGTAATAATAAACTTGTTAATTTTGCACACTTGACATTGACAAGAAAAATTACGGATATGAAACTGACCTGAAATCTACAATGTGAATATTGAGCGTGGATTGGATTTGAATTTTGATGTTATGGATGTTCAATTCCCTCTGCGTCATAATAATTATCTAACCATGTTCAAGTAGAGACGACAAAGTAAATTAAAAGGACTCGAGTCTCAAGTTCATGAGGGAAATCTCTATTGGATTTTGAAATGAAGGCAGTGATTACCTTAATGATGACTTTTTGTTTGCATTAATTTCCTCCGGAAGTGAAACGTCTCAAACTATGATGTTTACATTCTCTACATCTAAATCTACATTATCAAAAGACATTCCCAAAGGGAGTTAACGAGAAGATTGAAGCTCATTTGTGTCTGTTTTTCTGTTTGAGCTCAAAAGTCAAGTGGAAAGAAGTCAAAGAGAGGGTCATTGAAATGGAAAATCTCTCTCTCTCTCTCTCTCTCTTTCGTTCACTTTCTCCACTCTCTTTGATTTGATTCTTCTTCTTCCTTTTCTCTTTCTTCATCCGCCCCTGTGTATTTAAGATATGCATATTGAATTTTTTTGACATTCTCCATCCAATTATGAGAATCTCAAATGGCAGAGATATTTTCTTCCCATTCATGATGAATGAAATGAAATGATGAAACTCTTTCATTTGTAATATCCTTCTATTAGTAAATAATAAGTTGAGTTTAACTCATAATGAAAACAAAAGAATTCCTGGAAAACAAAGGAAATCTACAGAAATGAGCTTGATTTCCATTTCCCTTTTGCGTTGAACCTGCTTTGAACTAATATCGAATCTAATTTTAAAGAAGGTTCAATGCGAATGAAGATGATATAAGTTTTTATAATTTGGTTCCACTAAAAAAACTCATACGTCACACAACTAAAAAAATCCAGACACAATGAAATATAATACTTTGAGATTGAAACTTGATTTTAATTGCTCAATGTCCTTCAGATTCGAAATCACAACGGGAAAAGGTTTAGCATCAAAATCTCATGTACATTATTGAAGAAAAAAAAGGAGGCTTTCAATTCAATTGTCGGGATCGGGAATCAATGAAACGTTGGATGAAAAGGGAGGAAGATTAAATTTCGAATTTCAATTGAAGATTCCTTTGAGCATTCGGACAATGGAAAATCTATTCTAATCTCACGCTTTTGGGAAAACAAGCACTTGAAATTTGAGTACGGAAACTCCAGTGTGATTGTAGAGAGCTGTGCGGAAGGGTGTTTTAGAAATTCAAGTGGAAGCTTTTGTTTCTGTGCTTCTTTTGTTGTTGTTGTTGTTGGTCCTGAACTCTTGTTGAGATTGAGATTGAGATGATGAGGGAGCAATTACGACAATTATCTCGTGTAAGCAGTTTTGAACGGAACCCAACTATGAACACAATCATTTCAGCCATGTTGTTTATCTGTACAAATTCGTATTTGCACAAGAAGGATTTCAGACCCCAAAACAAAATGACTTTCACCTCAAAAGTATATGCAACCAAATCAATTTGAAATAATCAAGTGTTGAAGAAAAGTAGTATTTATAATATATATTTGTATATTATACAAATTAGCCCCGTGTTTTTGAGGTCAATTCAATTGTAATTAGACAAGTTATGAGAATTTAATTAAAGTTGCTGTTGCTGTGTCAGTGTATTTGGGAAATCGTCAGAATTATTGTGTGGTGAAACTTTCACCGTGAAAGTCATTTCGGTGATATTTTGATGTTGGTCAATTTTCAATTTCCATGAACGCAAGTCGACAAAAGCAAGTTTACATGTATGAATTAATTGTTTTTGTTTTAAATAGAAGATACGGCGTACTGTAATGTAACATGGGATGAAATTTACTGTTGGCCAGCAACTCGAGCTGGAGAAAATGTGTCCAGACCATGTGCGGAAGTGATGCGAGGAGACCCAGAAATCCCCAATGCTGACGAAATCTTGGGTAATTAGTTTTTTGAAAACACTTTCACATTAACTAATACAATTTTAGTATTTTTATTATTATTACTTTGAGCATTTGAAATTGAAATTCAAGTAAATTTAATTATTTCTATACCCCTTCAATCCTTTTTGTGTATAGGAAATGCATTCAGAATGTGTTCTGAAAATGCAACTTGGGAATGGGCTGGCCTGACCAATTAGTAATGAAAACTCAACCGTTTATATATAAAATATACATAATTTAATTCCTACGATTATTTAATGTTCATTTGTTGTTTACATATTTTTTTGACTAGCAATGTCTGCCTCGAAGGTCTTTCAGATTTTGTTCCGGTAACGAATAAACAATTTTCAATTATTATAATATAGTGTTAAAAAAATCCAAATACGTACCAAATATTTGTCTGTCACACCCGAACATTAACATTTTATATATTTTTTTGTGTCATGTCGAGGACTTAAGACTTTGGGCATTTCTACATTTCTTCAATATATAGTTTTGGATTCATATGAAATTTCACAGTTTTAGACTAATAGTGAGTTAGTTGACAGAAGGAAATTCTTAGAGTTATTATCACGATTTTCTAATATTCAAAAAGAAGCTCTTAGGATTTGCCTGTGTATTCTTTATACTTTATGCCAAGGTATATGAGATGACGGATAATTTAGCATTTGTCATTTGTCACGTACAAACAAGGGAAAACAAGACATGTGTATAAAGAAGTGAAAACATTTTGTGCGAAATACTAAAATACTAAAATACCTGTAATAAGAATAAAGCATAGCTTTGTCCATGCTTATGAAGATGAAATGGAGAGGATTTAAAATGTTCATTCCAGTTTCACCATCAGACGACTTCTGACAGCAACATTAACAACAAAAACAACAATGAACAATGAGTCGTTATTTGATCCATCATTTACAACTTTTCACAGTTCTATTTTAATGATGACACAAAACAAACCCAGAAAACAACAGGACCAGTTGCATTCCAATTTCTAACGTCAAGTCCAACTTGAAATTTTGCCAATAGTGAATTTAAATTGGTCACACAATTTTTCGTAGTGAAAATATATAGAAAATATCCGGGAATTTCCCCATTTTTATGCCATCCCTCATTTCTCATTTCTGTTCCACGAAGGCCAAATTTCAGTACAGTACAGTACATATTATGTTAAACATAACACAATCACATATGCTGATGCTGGATTTAAGGCATTTCTCCATGATAAATAAGTTCATTTCAAGTTCCAGACAGCCCCATAAATGGTGCGACTTATTCATTTTTCACTACTCACTCACTTCTATCATATTACACATTACACATACACTCCCATGAAAAAAATTCATTCTAGTTTTCAAAGCATGTACGGTACGTACACACATTTCCCTTTCTCATCTCTTGTCTTCCAAATAAACTACAGAATAGCTATAAAATATATAAAATATTCTCACTACCACACTAAACATATTTTTACATATATAGTCAAAGTAAAGTACAGATATTTTCTGTTTCTTTCTTTTTTAAATATTTTATACAGACACGGAGTCTCTGGTCTTTGTGTAGACTGGAGACACATAAAAAAATAAAGTGATTTCACATTTCACAAGCTCAACTTGTCAACGAGAAAAATACTGTCTATCTCTCTCTCTTTCTCTTGGGGAGGGGGGGGGGAATCCAGAGAGAATATTCATTGGAGGAATAAAAAGAGTGTAGTGAACACGTTTCATATTACTTGCACTGTTCAATTTATACATGGAAGGAAATGCCCTTCGTTTTTAGTCCATTAGCTTGAGTTATTCCCTTCATATCTCTTTATTTTATTCTACTTTCACTTTCACTCCCACTTTCTCTTTCTCCTTCTCCCTTGCCATTCCTCTAACTTTATTCTCATTTCTGAGCTTTGAATTCATCATTGGACAAATGGATATTTGGATATAGAAAAATGATGTGTGTGTGTGTGATTTAATTGGGATGATGGAATTGGAATATGTACATTCAAATTAGGCAACTGGCTCCACGGTGGACTACAGTCTTCTCTCCGTTCGCTATATTTATTTCATTGGGTCCATCCTCTCCTTTTGCTGTCTCATCATTTCCCTATTTATCTACTATTATTTCAAGTAAGTCTCCTTCAAATTAGTATAAAATATATCGTCTGTTAAGTTCACAAACGAACTATAATTATTTTCCTTAATTTCGTTGACCTGCTCCAAAGGTCAAATGGCTCAAGATGGAGCGTTGTGTCCGGAGACATGATTGTCTGCCATGACCTTTTCTGTCACCCTGAATTTTTTCATCATTTTACCCACAAAGACGGACGCAGTCGTCGCATTTCCGCAAGTTAAGGAAAATCGTTATAGTTCGTTTCTGAACTTAACAGACGATATGTATATGTTACGCATTAGGAAAAAAACTTTTAACTTTTAATTGGGATGAGTTTTAAGTTTCGTCATTAGTTTAGTATTCGTTTTCCATTCCGTATTTAGAATTAGGCAGTCTAATTAAGATCCGAGTTTTCATCATTTTAATGAGAGTGAAAAGTTGAAAAGTTGACTCCTGAGACTGGTGAATGAAAACAAAACATATTGAATTGGAGAGATAGGAGTTTTAGTTTGTACGCTCAAGAGATTACGTGTGTGGATTTTTAGATTCTTTGGCATACCTGCCTTTCAATTCCTCGTTCTTCCACCCAGATTATCTGATTATAAGGTATATCTGTATAACGGGGAAAGCGAAGAGCTAAAGAATCAAAACCTATGGAAAACACCCACAGCCACAAAACATTTTACGTGTGTGTCGGGCGTTGGCGTTGTTCTTGAATGAAGGTTTTTTTGTCGTTGTATCCGCTTAATGTAAAAGTTGTGTGTTGTTTGGGGGGAGAGAGAGGAAACTTTCATTGATGTTTCAACATTCAACTTTGTATAATGTTGGTCGCTCAATGTTTTGGATGGTGTTGATTGGTGAAGGAAAAGCTTTTCAGTTTTAAGGTTTTAATGAGAATTAACCAGAGGATTAATTTGACAAGAATTTTCAGTTCGAGTTTTGTTGTTGTTCTTCTTCTTCTCATTCCTCAGCTATTTCATCGACTTTTATCATACATATCTGTAAATGTCAAAAGTGTGTACGAGTATACGAGCCCAAAGTTTCTGTTCATGTTTATGTTTATGTGTGGTGTTATCTTGTAGAATTTAATGACTTTTACATTCCTTGCACCTGGATTTAATAATTCGAAAATTGCTTTTCCTCCTCCTCCAGCAGCTGTGTGTGCTGCTTTGAGTTTCCCTTAAACGCTCTTTTCGTTTTACGAGATTAAAAGTTTCGATTTTGTAATCATTTCCCCCCAAAATCACACAAGTGTCTTCATGCATTTCTCATTATTTTTGTGTATGATTTTGATGAAGACGTCACGTTGGGATTTCCAATGATTATTTCAGTGTACAATTCTTGTAGGTACATTTTCCTTGAAGCTTCATAGCATATTTATTTTGTATAATTTTTAGGTTTTCCATTGGAAATTGAATATGTCTGACATTGAGAGAGTTTGAGAGTGAGCGGAGATTGCAAATGGAAATGGAAAATTTATGTATTTGTGTTGTGTTTTGTTTTGTTTTGTGTTAATGAAGAAATGGCGTGAGGTGCTTTCTCCTTTCCGTTTCGGCTATTTACCTCTTTACCATTTCCCTCAATCCTTCGTTCTCTCTCTCCCTTGTGTTCCCGTTTTCACGTTTTGCTAATGATCGTTTTATATTATAAGTTAAGAACGACATGCGTGTAGTTTCCGATTTCACAGTGTATTTACATGTTGCCTGGAGTCTGGAGTCTGGAGCCAGGAGCTATCCGTCGCAGCACATTATAATGACCAATTATATCCAGACAGATAGACATTCTAAAGGGGGAAACTACACGCAAATATACAACAGCTTTCATATTCCAATTTTACATTGTGCAAATTTTTTTAAAAATATACCTACCGTAAAAAATTCTCAATTGCGACTTTCTCAAAGTATAAAATTTAGAGCGTTTCCGGCGTTTTTTTTTGTTGCGATACGTATAAATTGTAATGAAAAATCTGCTATATATTAAAGGAAATGAAATGAACTCATTTTGGGATTTTATATGAGTTCGTTTCAAATTTCAAAGCTCCTGAAAGAGTGTTTTTATTTGTATTATCCTTTTGATATCTTTGGCTCGCGTTCGTTCATCAGAGAAAAATTTCATCATTAAAATCAAAAATGTATCGTCAATATGAAATTTTGATTTTGGATTTGTCATTTTTTTATTTTCAGGGCACTCCGTTGTGACCGGATTTCTATAATAATTCATCTGATGACATCCCTTGCGTAAGTTTGTTAATTGAATTGAATTGAATTGAAAGTTGAAAGGAGGAGAATGAGAATGAGAATCAATTGGTATATTTATATCGTATTATATCAATCTCTGTTGAAAATGTGTACCTAAATATATATATATTTTGTGATTATTTTGTTATTTTGTATTTTGTATCTCCTTGGTTAATTTGATTTGATTTGATTTAGATTCCGTTCCATCCTAATGATTGTGATAACCGAGCCCTTTATATTTGGACAAAGGACGAGCAATTACCGAACTGTGGTACGATACGCATCAAGAATAAATAGATATAATAATATATATCTGTAACTTTTAACTCATATTACTGGAATTCTCGGAACTCCATTGATTTCGCATGAACAATTTGTTCTAATTGCACAATATGAAGGATTCAAAATGTCAAAAACACAAAGTTTCTCTCTTCAAGTGAGTTCACAATCACAATGACAATCACAAAATCATATGAACATGAACATAAACGTGAGCACCAGTCATATATTAGCTATCATCATCATAGCTATATAAAATACATAAATGACAAGCTTTAAACTCAGTCTCTGCAACTTTCCGGTATTAAATCAAACTCAAATGAAATGAGAGACTAAATCAAAAAAAATAAAAAAACTTCAAAGTTGCCCTTGGAGAATTTCCACGAACGTTTCCAGCTTTCCCATTTTGTAATTTGTATTACCCAGTGAGAAATTCTGACACCACATCACACTGTAGGAGAGTTTTATGCGGAGAACAGAGAGAGTTCACAAGGTACAAAGTGAGCTTCGTTTTCAGTTTTCATTGTATTTACTCCTATATACTGACATTTGTCCATGGTTTCTCACTTTTCACATTAACTTTCCTTCATATAAATACGAGAAGTTGGACGAAACCTCATATCTTTAATGTATCGTACAATGTGAAAAGTTATATATCGTCTGTTAAGTTCAAAAACGAACTATAAGTATTTTCCTTAATTTCGTTTGACCGGGGTTGACCTGCTCTGGAGGTCAAAGTATTAGAGATGGAGCTTTGGGTTAAG